>CM050171.1:25282055-25407055 GCA_027410445.1 Discoglossus pictus
GTGCAGAAAAAAACACATAGTGGCATTGAAGTTTTGACAGAATTGAGATAGTCAAAAATGCACCTAAATGATCCAAATCCAAGTTATATTCTTTCTTTTAAACTGATAGAGTAAAAATCTGAAAATTAGCTTCAATGTTAGGAGAATAAATTAACTTTAGATAAAGAAGAATAATGATATAAACTAGTGTTACATTTCTAAGAGCCCCAATTTGAAATCTATTTAGTGGGCAGAAACTTAAAGAAAAAAGGTTATTTTTCAGGTCTCCAATCTTAAATTAGTGAGAGAAAGATGATTGATGCTTAATTTCAAAGTTGTGAAAAAAAAGTTGTTTCGAGTCATCTAAGAATTTAGACCCCGGCAGTGTCGATTTTCTCAAAATATCAAAATTTTTAAAATGTTCTAAAACCTTCTTAATAATGTTCCTTTACCTTCTAGAATCCGTGCCCAATGCAAAGAAAGATACTTTGAAGCTTATTTTCTCCATTTTTAGGTAGGTAAGATTGCAATTCTATATAGAAAAAAACACATAGTGGCATTGAAGTTTTGACAGAATTGAGATAGTGAGAAATGCACCTAAATGATCCAAATCCAAGTTATATTCTTTCTTTTAAACTGATAGAGTAAAAATCTGAAAATTAGCTTCAATGTTAGGAGAATAAATTAACTTTAGATAAAGAAGAATAATGATATAAACTATTGTTACATTTCTAAGAGCCCCAATTTGAAATCTATTTAGTGGGCAGAAACTTAAAGAAAAAAGGTTATTTTTTAGGTCCCTAATCTTAAATTAGTGAGAGAAAGATGATTGATGCTTAATTTCAAAGTTGTGAAAAAAAAAGTTGTTGTTTGTTTTTAACTAAGTTTTTAACTTATTTAATCGTAGTTGTCCTTTGTTAAAAGCAATTAAAAAAATATTTTAATTTTTTCCCCAGTGACCTCTGGTGTTCTATAAAAAAAATGGTGTTCAAGCACCAGGAAAAAGCCTCTTTCCCATTTTTTTTTACACCTCTACAAGTACACCAAAAACAGGATTGATTTTAGAGAGACGGAGAAATTAAAAGTCAAGAGTCAGCTCCCATCCTAAGTGGCGACACAATCGGTTTTCTTTAACTAAGTCTCCAACGATTAATTTACAAAGTCTTAGCATGTGAAAACATAGTAACTGTTCTAACTCTGATCTAATAATTAATGTCTCTGATCTTTTTTTATCATCTGCACATATTGAAGGATTCTAAAGGACTATGTCAAAATGTGAGTTGATATTACAAGATACTGAAACCTACCATGTCCTCTCCTCGTACCCTCCTAACATTTTTAAATCAGAATTGAAAAACATACTTGATCAAGCCAAGCATTATAAATTAATAAGTGCTGAGGAATATGAATTTGTCTTGCCAAAACATTGGCTATTTCAACATTCTATGCTCTACTAAAGGTTCACTAAGAAAAGAGACCGATCCTGGTCCGTCCAATAGGCTCAGGTGTGAACAACTTAACTTAAAACATTAGTATCTTTGTATATACTCATCTATGCCAGTATGTAAGCAGTTTGCCATCATACATTAAAGAGACACTGGACACATTGAGGAGATTGGATGAGTTAACGTGATCTAGGGATACAGGCAGTAGCATATTTTTTGTCTGCTTCCAGCTCAGAACAGAGCTTGAAAAACATATTGTTGCTTAAACTTCTCAAGTGCATCCTCACCATGAATTATTTTATTTTCAATGGAAAATGGTTTTACCCGTCCAAGATCACGGCTATTGACACCCGGCTATGCAAATCTATAATTGGGTCGTGGGAGGATGTACATGTGTTCGCTGACTCTATGAGTGAGTTTTCAGACTACATTCTACTATATATCAGGTATATTAATGATATCCTGATTTTGTAGGAAGGTAGCGAGACTGAATGCATGTAATTTGTAGCAAGACTAAATGACAACACTATTGGTCTAAAGTTTACCATGGAAATGTAGGGGGGGGGGGGGGCTCCTCTACTATCTATTTCATTCTCTGCTCATGTCAAAAGCTATATGTAGGAAAAACGTTGAGGCAATTCCGTTACAGAGTTTGGGAGCCCTTGATTAGTGTGGAAAAACACTGAGATACTCTGATCACAAGACATATTCGCTACTTTCACAATAAAGTTCCCCAACATCTGAAATTCTATGTTATTGACAGCGTCACTCTTTGACAGAGAAAATGTGACTTGGATAAACTTTTGCTACAGAAGGAATGTAGGTGGATCTTTAAATTGAAAACGCATACCCTGGACCGTCTTAATGAGGATTTCTCCTTTAAAGCTTTATGATATTTTTGAGCATTCACTCTGGTTCTTTATTTATCGTATAGTTGTGTACACATTTTCTACAATATACATATTTTGATCTCTAAACGGCGATGCGTGATATTCGTGTTTCTGACACATGGAGATATTCATTCAGGGTAAATATCCAAAGTGAGTACACCCCTAAGTGAAAGTGTAAATATTTTCATGCACTGACTTAACCCTCATGGGGATGGAGTTCACCAGAGCTTCACAGGTTGCCACTGGAGTCCTCTTCCACTCCTTCATGATGATATCATGGAGCTGGTGGATGTTAGAGACCTTGCACTCCCCACCTTCCATTTGAGGATGCCCCCACAGATGCTCGATAGGGTTTAGGTCTGGTGACCTACTTGGCAAGTCCATCAACTTTTTACCTTCAGCTTCTTTAGCCAAGCAGTGGTCTGCTTGGAGGTGTGTTTGGGGTCGTTATCATGTTGGAATACTGGCATGCGGCCCAGTTTCCCAAGGGAGGGATCATGCTCTGCTTCAGTATGTCACAGTACATGTTGGCATTCATGGGTTCCCTCAAAGAACTGTAGCTCCTCAGTGCTGGCAGCATGCATGCAGGCCCAGACCAAACATATATGCATGTCTATATATGTTTTATATAATATGTTGTGTGGATTCCCCCTATATGCATTTACCTAATGATGTCAGATACTGCCTCCCCTCTCTCTGCATCACTGTTTATGTTCAAAATGAGGGTTTCATCTCATATGAATGTTTTTGTGTTTGTTGTGACTTATCCATTTATCTGTAATTCAGGGATTATTTCAAATACTTTTGCTCAGTATAGATGTATACTTTTGGTGGTGGGAGTGTCCTGGTCGGGGCCTGCGTGACTGCTGCCGGCACTGGGGAGCTACAGTTCATTGAGGGAACCATGAATGCCAACATGTACTGTGACATACTGAAGCAGAACATGATCCCCTCCCTCGGGAGACTGGGCTGCAGGGCAACATAACATAACGACCCTAAACACACCGCCAAGACGACACTGCCTTGCTAAAGAATGTAAAGGTGATGGACTGGCCTAGCTTGTCGCCAGACCTAAACCATATTGAGCATCTGTGGGGCATCCTCAAAATGAAGGTGGGGGAGTGCAAGGTTTCTAGCATCAACCAGCGCTGATGTATTATTAAGGAGTGGAAGAGGACTCCAGTGGCAACCTGGGAAGCTCTGGTGAACTCCCTGGCCATGAGGGTTAAGGCAGTTCTGGCAAATAATGGTGGCCACACATAATTGACATTTAGTGCCAATTTGGACATTTCAATTTAGGGGTGTACTCACTTTTGTTGCCAATGGTTTAGACATTAATGGCTGTGTATTGAGTTATTGATGTGTCAGCAAACTTACTTTACATTGTAGCAGAGTGTCATTTCTTCAGTGTTGTCACATGAAAAGATATACTAAAATATGAACAATGTGACGGGTGTACTCACTTCTGTTAGATACTGTATGTGAGCCACTTACGGACACCTGTCTCATTTGTCTGGCTTTGTGTCATATAGATTGTTAATACCAACCTTCCCTCATGGTTGAAATCAGTAATGCAAACACACTGTGAGAATTCTATTGACACCCCTAACTGATGGTGCAGAGCACAGATGTGGAGTATGAAGGTCATTTCATTTATGTTACAGAAATTCTATGGTATCAACATTGAGGAGGCAGACACAAACAACATCTCGGATAAATCATATTTACTATTTACAGAAATTAACAAAGCAAGCTTTCCACAAAGCCACAGGTTGACTAATCATCACAGGTATGCAAAGGATCATGGTGGAGGGGGGTAGGATACAAAATCCAAGGAACACAGGGAAATAGGGATATGAGAGCAGAATGCAGGCAAGGGAAATTACATTGATATAGATGATCATGGGATTTACAGTGTATCACCCAACATTAGGCAATATAATTGATCTCATTATTGTTACTACATATAAATAACTGTCAATAAGGAAAGACCACAATAATCCAGATCAAGGTGATATACATATGGGGAGAGCAAAATGTATGCTTGTGTGTTAAACGGACACTCTGATGCACCATCAGAAGTATAAGTGCTCAATCAGTGAATGCTATGAGCCCATGAGGTCAGTTCTCACGCAACATTAAGAAGCCCCTACATAGATAACCTTGGTCAAAAAGATGGGGACCTGACCAGGACCATATCTGTCAGATGTTACTTATTCCAGAGAACTCACAACAAACCAGGCAATATCAAGGGTAGTTTGTTCTCTGATTGAGCATCTATACTCACTGTCGTTGCATATGCATAACTGAAGATTAACGTAACCTCATTAACTGTTAAGTCCCAAGCCTGGCTTTACTCTTCCCCAAAGCACAGGGAAGGTCACATCAGCACTGAAGAAAAGATCTGGAAGGGTTTGTGCTGCAGGATTTACAACAGTCCAAGTGGAGGAGAGGATAGAATGTCTAAACCAACAGGTACATATGAATCGAGGTAGACTATATGAGCATACATATGCTGTGGATATACCAGGAACATCAGCTGACAGATGTCACATCACATCTGCATTGTATAGTGAAATTGTCTCGTGACACATATCGGCTATTCAGTCAAGATAATCAGATATCACACTGGATCCAACAAAGCAATGAAACGGACACATGCACATACATGAGGACATTGGCATGGCCATGGAATGTCATGATGTTTATCGTCATGCCTTGTTCTGACCGTGATCTGGAATACAAACACACAAATAATATATTAGTGGAAACCTTACATATGCCATATGAGCAGCCACCAACAGATGCAGGTATGTCGGCACACATGTTATGCATTGGGATCTCGTACAAGCTAACCATCTGTCAGATGATAATGATGGCCCAGGCTAATTTGTCCTGATGTGGGAATATTATGATTAGTCTAATTATCATTTATTTGTATTGTGCAAACATATTCCGTGGCGCTGTACAGGGGAGAAGAACACGAAAATATGCAGTATGTAATATTGCCAACGCCAGAAAATGGAGGGTTCTGTTTTGAGCGTAAAGTCTGCTGATAACTGATTTCTTCCCAAAGGCCCCCACAAGATTAGAAAATCACCACTTCCAAGCTTAAGGTAATGGAGAAGGGGAAGAGTAGATAAGGAATAGCAAGGTTAATAAGTAAGTGAGAGATACATAGGAAGAAAGTTGTGTCAAGTAGAAAGTTATGCATTAGTTTGAGAGGAAAGGGATCAGATGTAAAGTGTAATGCACTATTATGTAATAAGGTATCTGCCCCATGTGGACAGTCAGGAGACACATAGTTTAACCACAGCTTGAGTAAGATTAGCTGATGGGCGAATAAAAGGGGAGACGTGGGCATGAGAGTTGAAATTAAAATGTTGGAGACAAAAAGGGGAGAAGTAAAGAGGAGTCTGAGGAAAAGGCAGGGGATGTGAGGAAGAAGGCAAGAGAAAACATAGTGTAAAGGGTTAATCGGGATAGTTAGCAGAAGTTGCTAATCATTCAGGTGTCGAAGACTTGTGTGACTCAATAAATTAAGGGTAAACAGGGGTGGGTGGGATGAGGAGAGAGACAGACAGACAGAGAGAGAGAGACAGAGAGACCAGTGCAGCCTGTAATAGAAATGGAAGATCCCAACTATCACACATTGATGCATGTTCGGACATCCACATGTGGTTCTCTACCTTGGATAGATCAAGTGGAGTATTCAACGAAGAGATCTGTTCACCCAGGACACGTCTGCATGGTCCGATAAACTTTTCTGACCGCTTCAGCAATACATAGGGGATGTCTTGGGGAAAAGAAAGTTAGGCCTACATTAATAGAGTTATTATTCATTTCCTTTCATGCATACATGCACATGTTTCCCGCAAATACTCACTTACAATGTAGACAACATTGATGTAGCTGATGTTCTGTTGCTGTACAGGTCGTTTCCCATGTCTGTGTGGGTAAACAATGTGTTGACACATGGCAGCAGTTCTGTAATGGCAATATGATGATATGAGTCACACAATCCATATGATATATTGCACAATGATTCCTAGTTAACACACCCTTGAGACTATTCCTGTTATCTGACTGAAAATGCTTTTATAAGCATTCGCTGACAAAGAACAGGAGAGATCCCCGCTTTGCATCCCATGAGGTACATTTATTATGGTTTACAATATGCTGGTATGTTCATATATCCAGATTGCTATGAATTGCATTGACCTCCATGGGATGTGGAATAGCATGATCAGACAATGGGAACATTACTGTTCTGTGAAGATGTTTTCAAATATGATTGTGAGGCCTATATCCATTGACATTGTGGAATACATCAGACCATCCATTTAGCTTAGCTTCTGGAGGTTTGCAGATATCAATATATATGATGTGTATGGGAATGTGCGCATACTTACCATTAACGGTTATCAGAGCAGGCTGTATTTGATCCAGTATTAAGAATGCGTCACGAGACATATGTTAGATCACAAAGCTATCCTCTACTGTGGACTGTTGGATATTCTGTATGACAATGGGGAAGGAGAAAAGAGATATATTAGTAACTATAATCAAGGTACATTATAGTTGGTTGTTATTAGTTTCAGACTTACATGGGAAGTACTCCCAAATGACGTGGGCACGTAGTCGTGACCCCTGAACGTTATCCTCACCAGGGGGAGGTACTGGACGCTCCGCCGGTTCAAGCGGAGCATCATCAATGTTCCCCAGACAGTTGGCCTGTACTGCTATATTGTGCAGACAACAGCAGGCCATGATGATGTGACAAACCTTCACTGGCGTATACTGTAGCGCCACGCCAGTGGAATGTTAACATCTGAAGCGCATCTTCAGGAGGCCAAAGGTGCGCTCTATTACATTCCGGGTTCTGGCATGGGCCGCATTGTACTTCTCCTCCCCCTCTGTGTGTGGATTGTTCACAGGGGTCAACAACCACGGCAAACACCTATATCCTGCATCACCTGAAGGAAACAAAAATGGGAGATGTAGATATGAATGTGAGGTTGTGCTGCTCGTTAAAGCATCTGTAAATATACACAATGATTAATGTGACGTTAGTTTAGGGATCTCTGGGTTGGAACTTCCTACTCCTATGACCAGGTCACATCGGGTTAGGCACAGCAACAAGCTACGATGCAATGGCAAAGTCGGCACACTTTCTTTAGGGTCGCACGGCAAATGAGCGCAGACAAAAGCTGGCGACAGTAGCGCACTGTTGAAAATTGTGTGGCAAAATGTGCGTCGATCAAAGAGCGCAAGTTGTAGAATCTATTGCCTAATGGGCCAAAACCCTCCATGTCCTCCCTCAGGACCGCATAGAGCCCCTCCAGGCTTGCACGGGTTAGCCAAAAATGCTTATACACTTCCACATCAGTTAACCCCTCTAATGTGACTCTCTCCCTGTACACCCTGGGTGCATGAAGCCTCCTGGCAGGCTCCTGGGCCTGCTCCCCCCCTGTGGGGCTGGCTGTGCAGGAGCCCCCACTTCATGTGCCACACCCTCTAGGGGTCTCTCATCTGGCCCCCCCCATCAGCTGATCACCCACATCAAGGTCCTCGTCCCTGTCTGCAGGTGCCCTCATATCCCCCTGTCCCTGTGCCACTGGAGCTCTCTCCCCTAACTGACCACCCACCATGACCCTAGGCATATCCGGTGATGAGCCACTTGCCTGCCTTGGTTCCGGACCACCATGGATTGCATCAGCACGCTCACCCACATTCACTCTCAGCCGCCCCTCTCTGTCACGCCTCAGCCACTCCTCAGTCGCACGCCTGACAGATGGGTTTTCACTCTGCAACATTCGAAACAAATATCCATTCCTACGACGCTGCGCTCTACTCACATACCTATACACCGCACTCAGGTTGCTGCTATCCATGATGGTTCAGATTTGCTAATTCCTGGCTGATGATGTTGTTTTATAGCTTGCTAATTACCACAGCTGTGATTATCCTGGTGGATTTCACCAATGGAAAAGCTCACTGGTATATCTAAGCTTCATCATGTTATGAAGTTCCCTGATCATGGATTGGCCCACATTTGAATTTGGGCCCATGCTACGTGATCTATGTAATATGGCGTGGAAATATAGCCAATATTTGTGTTCCAAAAAGTAGATGTGATGAGAGAGGTGTAAATCAGATAATGGTGATATGTTTAGGGGACACATTCTTGCCTTTGTGAGTGCTAAAGGGTTAATATGGCCGCCATATTGAGGATGTACATGACAATATATAAATATATCTTTTATTTACATATTTGATCATTGGGGATTGTTTTGCCAGTAATTTGAATGCATTTTATTGCTTCATTTATACTTTTAGGGCCCTTTCAGCCCTGTTTCATTCCAATGCCGGAAGTGCATCGTGTGAACTTCAACGGATGCGGCCGTAAATTTAATATAGCCAGGTGCGAATCGCGGCCTTGACGTTTAGGCGCGCACACAAGCTGGAAGGGGGACGGACTAGCCGCGCCCGGCACGAACCATCCAATAGCGGAATCAGGCATCGTGCCACAGGTCTCACAGCCAATCACTTACGGGATAGACAATTTGACAGTGGGAGTGAATAAATAGGAATGACACGCGCCCACGCCTCGACTGTGTTGCGATTTCGGCCGAAGTAGCACGCGGTTCCCGGAGCTTGGTGGGTGAGAGGAGGTAAGTTGCTTTATTATCAAGTCGCGTTTTATGTTCTTTTTACGGAAATACGTTACTACATTTATGGAATACGATGTAAAGAAGTACAATTGCGTTCTTTTTCTTGTTTATAGGTTTCTTGACAGTTTTGGTATTTTGTCCAGCACAAAGTAGTTTGGAGGGAGGTAAGTTGCATTGTACATGCTTTTCATTCATCAAGCTGTATTTTATTTTTATGTTTTGACAATTTGTATATTTACTGAATACACTGTCGAGAAGTACAATTGTGTTGTTTTCTTGTTTATAGGTGTTTGGAGTGTTTTTGTATTTTGTCCGGCACAAAGTAGTTTGGAGGAAGGTAAGTTGCATTGTACATGCTTTTCATCCTATCAAGCTGTATTTTATTTTTATGTTTTGACAATTTCTATATTTACTAAATATTGGGGTTGGCTTTTAGGTTTGGAAAGTTTTTTTTGTGGGGAAAGGAGTTTGGTGGAGGGAGGTAAGTTATTTTTTTTTTATGTTTCGTTTTATATCTTAATATATATATATATATATATATAAATATAGAGAGAGAGAGAGAGAGAGAGAGAGAGATTGAGAGAGAGATTGAGAGAGAGAGAGAGAGAGAGAGATTGAGAGAGAGAGAGATTTAGAGAGAGAGAGAGAGATTTAGAGCTATAGAGAGAGAGATTGAGAGAGAGAGAGAGAGAGAGCTATAGAAAGAGAGAGAGAGATTGAGAGAGAGAGAGAGAGATTGATAGCTATAGAGAGAGAGAGAGAGAGAGAGTTTGAGAGCTATATAGAGAGAGAGATTGAGAGCTATAGAGAGAGAGAGAGATTGAGAGATATAGAGAGAGAGAGATTGAGAGCTATAGAGAGAGAGAGAGAGATTGAGAGCTATAGAGAGAGAGAGAGATTGAGAGCTATCGAGAGATATAGAGAGAGAGAGATTGAGAGCTATAGAGAGAGAGAGAGAGATTGAGAGCTATAGAGAGAGAGAGAGAGATTGAGAGCGAGAGAGAGAGAGACTGAGAGCGAGAGAGATTGAGAGCGAGAGAGAGAGAGGGAGAGATTGAGAGCTATAGAGAGAGAGAGAGAGAGATTGAGAGCTATAGAGAGAGAGAGAGATTGAGAGCTATCGAGAGAGAGAGAGAGAGAGAGATTGAGAGCAGGAGAGAGAGAGAGAGAGAGATTGAGAGCTATAGAGAGAGATTGAGAGCTATAGAGAGAGTGAGAGAGAGATTGAGAGCTATAGAGAGAGAGAGAGAGAGAGAGAGAGAGAGAGAGAGATTGAGAGCAAGAGAGAGAGATTGAAAGAGAGAGATTGAGTTTGATTAAGTTTGATTGAGATTATTGAGATTGATTGAGTTTGATAGAGTTTGATTGAGATTGAGTTTGATTGAGATTGATTGAGATTGAGTTTGACTGAGATTGATTGAGATTGATTGAGTTTTATTGAGTTTGATTGAGATTGAGTTTGATTGAGATTGATTGAGATTGAGTTTGATTGAGATTGATTGAGATCAAGTTTGATTGAGATTGAGTTTGATTGAGATTGATTGAGATTGAGTTTGATTGAGATTGATTGAGATTGATTGAGATTGAGTTTGAGTTTGATTGAGTTTGATTGAGATTGATTGAGATTGATTGAGTTTGATTGAGATTGATTGAGATTTCTACACATATTTGCAATACACATAGGTGTTCCAAACTGCTTCTTCAATGGGGCTTGACAAGAACTTATTTTCAGCCTAGCCCAGCAGGACCATGTAGTTCCTACTACCTCTGGTACAGAAGATGGCTTTAGGATAGGTACCACGCCCAGGAATATGTGCAGAGTATAATGTAGATAGGATATTAGTGGCCTCAGACATGGGCCACTCCCCACACATGATAGAAGCACACAGTAAATAACCTTGTATATATGCAAACCGTAACTGACCCTTCCACGTTGTTTAGGAAAGTATTGATCTAGCGTGTTTCATCAGCGCCACTCAGGTCCAGAGTGAGAGGGGCTGTACACCCCTCCCACTGCTCTGTCACAGGCTCTGTCCACTTAAGGTTGATTACTGCAGTTAGTTACAACATTGATATCCAAGCAGAAAGAGTGTTATAGGCGATCAGAATGGGGGACGAGGGGGGAACAAGCAAACCCACTAAAACATTTCTTAATTTCACTTTCTTTTCTTTTCAGGTGGTGATGGAGGGAGAGGAGCAGAGGGGAGAGGAGTGGCAGGGAGTCCCGGGGCGTGGAGGTGGGGAAGAGGAGGGGAGGAGTGAGGAGGAGGAGGTAGTAGTTGAGGAGGGGGAGGTAGTTGAGGAGGGGGAGGTAGTTGAGGAGGAGGAGGGAGGAGAGGAGGAGGGAAGAGAGGAGGAGGAGAAGGGAGGAGAGGAGGGAGGAGAGGAGGAGGAGGGAGGAGAGGAGGGGGAGGAAGAGAGAGGAGGAAGGAGGGAGGAGAGGAGGAGAAGGAGGGAGGAGAGGAGGAGAAGGAGGGAGGAGAGGAGAGTAAGGAGGGAGGAGAGGAGGGAAGGAGGAAGGAGGTAGGAGAGGAATGAGAGAGGAGAGGGAGAGTAGGAGGAAGGAGGGAGGAGAGTAGAGGAAGGGGGGAGGAGAGGAGAGGGAGGGGGAGGAGAGGAGGGAGGAGGCAGAGGAGAGTAGGAGGAGGGAGGAGGAGGGAGGAGAGGAGGGAGGAGGAGAGTGGAGAGGGTCCTCAACCCCAGTCTGGAAAGCAAGAGGCTGGCGGCAGGTCCAGGGCCCTCAATTATAGCCGGGAGGAAAACATGGTCCTCCTGGAGGCCATCCGTGCCCGCCCTGTCATCACCTCGACGGATAGGGAAGTCGAGGCTGGGCCCAGGGCTAATGCTTGGCAGCAGGTGGTCGATCTGGTCAATGATGTGGCAGGCCGTGGAGGGAGTCTGCAGTCCATTAAGCACCGGTTTGACGACATCAGGGCCGCGGTGAGGAAGAAGATGGAGCAGGAGGACAAGGGGCGGAGGGTCAAGTACCTGGAACATGAAGTCATTGCAAGGGCCATACTTGCACCCTCCGCCACAGCTGGAGCTTCAGGCCCGGTGGACCAGCAGGACCCAGCCTCCATGGCAGGTGAATATGACATACAGCAACATGCCACCACATGTGCATCACACACACTACACATGTACACAACACTGACTTGTCAGCTCCATGAAATTAACAAGGGATAGATGGATGCATCATTAAATTCATGAAGCTGACAAATCACTGTCATTCCTGGTCACCACAACAGTAATCAAGCAATAGAGCAGGTGTGTCCAAACTCGGTCCTAGTCGGCCACACACATGCCTGGATTTGATAACCCTGCTGCGCACAGGTGAGTCAATCGCTTCTTCAGTCAGCCTGATTGACTCACCTGTGCACAGAAAGGATATCTTCCAATCCTGGAAGGGGTTTGGACACCCCTGTAATAGAGAGTCCATGTATTGGTGTGCCCATTCAGCCTATGTATTTACAGACAGCAGCCGTAATACAGATAGCGCTGTGAGCCGAGAACCATCAAGAACAGAAACCTAAGAATAGATAACAGCTAGTATAAGATAGCTAATCAGAGTTGCAAAGAGGAGAATCATCCATATTCAAGGCTAGATGTCAGATAATTAGAAATGAACACATATAAATGCGCTAATCAACATACTAATGACATGTACCTTTCTTCTCTATCTCTCAGCATCCAGGAGGAGCTCTGGGTCCTTTGACCAGTCACCGGGCGCATTGACCCCCAGGCTCCAGCTGTGGACCTCCCCACTACACCTCACGAGGCCCACCCAGGGGTGTCGTCGCCGCAGAGCCAGGCTGTGCTGGTGAAGATGCTGGCTGTCATGCAGGAGCAGCTGGCAAGCTCACAAAGGATCGAGGCCAGCATGCAGGAGATGACGGCCAGCACATATGACCCACAGCCTGGCCAGGCTGTCCAGGAAGGTGAGGAGTCACCACATGACAGCAGCGGAACACCTTCAGGTCAGGCTGGTCAGTCAGGAGATGGTTTCCAGCCCGACATCAACGGGGATCTCCCAATCCCCTAGTCAAGAGCAGCCTGGCCCCTCCTCTCCTCCCATGTGTCCGCCACCGGCCAGTCCACCGCTGCCTGACACCGCCTGACCCCCCTCCCCCACACACACACCATCACCACCAGAGGGGAGACGGAGGATGGGCACAGGTGATGTGGGTCCTGGGCCCAAGCGGAGGAGGACATAGGGCCTAATTCAATTGCAATGTGGCCGATTGCTAAGGGCTCAATTTTAGCACAGAGCATATTTTTTGCAGATGTTTGTAGTTAGTGAACTTCTATCCAAAAGCAAGGTCTTCACTAACTACAAACATCTGTAACTAAATATATGCTCTGTGCTTATATAGAGCCCTTTTCAATTGGCCAAATCGCAATTGAATGACGCCCATAGAGTCTGCAGACATGTTTTTACCTTCTCAACAGCACTCCTCAGTGACCATCAATTGGTGACAGGTTAAACAGAACACAAAGGGCCTCATTAAAATGTGATTTGGTCAATTGAATAGGGCTCTTTATAAGCACATGGCATATATTTTTAAACAAAGTTTTTAGTTAGTGAACTTCTATCCAAAAGCAAGGTTTTCACTAAATAAAAACTTCAGTAAAAATTATGCTCTGTGCTTATATTCAATTGGCCAAATTGCAATAGAATCAGGCCTGAAATATACCATCACATAGGCCAAGATCCAAAGATCTGGAGCTAGGCTAGATTTAGTTAGTAGTGTGACCAATAAATTGTCACTAAAGAGTGCTGTTGAGAAGAGATGCTGCAGGCCCTATGATGTTTTCAGGCCTTATTTCGTAGGTTTTGTCTTTTTTTGCTTCTTTCTTTTTGTTTTTTTCAGGTCCATGAAGGCATCTCATGCATCTGCAAGCATTGTGGAGGAATTATATGAGGTGTAAGGTTTTCCCAGTGCCTCTCAGGTAGACATGCCTTCAATGGCAGCCCCCTTAACATGTAGCTCCAACAATCTTAAAGCTATCATATTGCCAGATATCTCAGACATGATTGTTGTTGGCTAAAATGTAGACTAATACCGCTATGGCGGTGGACTTGCAAAGTCTCACAATGGCATGTTAATGACAGCCAGCAATAATATATGCACTAGTGAAGCATGTGATCCTGACCAGCCTGAGAACAGATCTTTGGGTCTGATGTAAGTAACATTGAATCTGGCTGCTGACCTTTGTGTCCTCTCCATAATAATGGCTATTTGCCCATATTTCTGATTATCCACAGACCTAGCTAATGGTTAGTAATGCTTGCAAATGGGAATCAGGTTAATTGGTATATTGGTACAGTATTTAGAACTGTACTGTACATACATCGTAATTATAATTTTTTGGGGGATATTCCTCTGCCTTTTTTGAGCACTTTTTTCAGATTTTTGTTTGGTCAACACACTGTATGTGTGAAACTGGATTGGATTACACAGTCCAAAGGTTGAATCATCTGTTTCATTGAGCAGATCTAGTTACAAGTTGTAAGTGCTATGCACATAAATGGTTTCTTCAGTTAAATGGAGATATTTGTGATGATCCTTTTTATCATCAGATTCTGGTTGCAGCGGTGTAGTGCCCGCATGTGACCCTGGTAGGTGCTATGCATCATGCTTATTCTAGACTATTAGATCGACCCATGTAGGATTCCCCTTTTTTCCAGCCTCTTGCTCTTCGAGGACCCGCCCACACCACACCCATGATATTAATGCAGTTTTGACCACTGCTGATTGTGGTCTGTCTAGAAAAAAAAGCTTTGTTATACTGTTATGTGAATGCACACTCTTGACCACTGCTGATTGTGGTCTGTCTAGCAAATAAAGCTTTGTTATACTGTTATGTGAATGCACACTCTTGACCACTGCTGATTGTAGTCTGTCTAGCAAATAAAGCTTTGTTATACTGTTATGTGAATGCACACTCTTGACCACTGCTGATTGTGGTCTGTCTAGCAAATAAAGCTTTGTTATACTGTTATGTGAATGCACACTCTTGACCACTGCTGATTGTGGTCTGTCTAGCAAATAAAGCTTTGTTATACTGTTATGTGAATGCACAATCTTGACAACTGCTGATTGTGGTCTGAGTAAAAAATAAAGCTTTGTTAGACCTTTCTGACTGTGTCCGTGTGTTATGAATATTTTTGGTTCTGTGACATCCACATGCATTACATTAGTGTCACATTCCTATAAATGTAAACTGATGAGCCATAGTTAACATGCAATAGATCAATACATATAAAACTGTTGAAGAGTCAGAATAGCTTTAGATATCATATGATCCCAAATATCATATCTACTACTAATATAGGGTTAATACTCATGACAAGTCTGATTAGCGATACTGTGGAGTAGGAACATTCGATGAGGGCCTACAATGAATAGGACAGGTGACACTGGAGTGGTTTTCCAGTTCCTTCTCTAGTTGATTGGGATTAGTCTGACCTCTCTGCTAAGACGTACCCCCCTACATTGGCCCTATGTAGTATAGCTCACAGCTTCATTGAAGTACACAAACCCCTTTACCAACACCACTTAGCATATGTGTGAATACCGTTAGTTGCCCAATAATGAACATGCATTGGCTAAATATCCTTTGGTTATCATATGTTGTAATGGTCATGCACATGCCAATATGACAAACCATGCTGCAACATGCATAATATGATTAAAGCCACACTACCCAATTCAATAGCAAGAGTAAAACATGAGTCAGGTCATATGAACCCTTTGCCACGCACATGAGCTCTATTGTGATCCCTTAAATCTCTACCTAATTGCATATACATCTCGCTCATCACATCTACATTTGGTAACACAATTATTTTGCTAATTACATCGCCACATGGCATATATCAAGCAGCAGGGAAACATTTTAATGTATGTTGTTCAGTTCTTCAGTTGTGTCTGACTCTCTGTGACCCTATGCGCTGCAGCACATTCAGCTCGGTCTCTGCCTGTGCTGTTATCCACGGTTTGCATGCTAAATATACTGGTGTGGTTTGTCAGTTCCTTCTCAAGTGGATTGGACCTTGTCTGATCTCTCTGCTATGACATGCCCACCTACAGTGGCCCTACATGTTATAGCTCACAGCTTCATTCAGGTACACAAGCCCCTTCACACCACTTAGCAATGCTGAAGGGGACCAGGGGAACATACACCACACATATCTACTCTGACCCATCAGGAAGGGCTGCAAGCACAAAGGGAGACAGTCCAGAGGCTCTGGGATTGACAGCAAACTCACCGCCATCAGGCATAATCTCTATTACGCCCATCCTGGTGGGAGCCATGTGCCAGGTGTCTAGTTATTCCCATTTGGTGAACTTCCAAACTGTTCTGCTATTTATCAATTTACATGGGTGAGAGATCAGACAAATACCAATCCACTAGAGGAGGAACTGACAACCCACTCCAATCTCTTTGGCATTCAAACTTTGGAGAACAGCACAGGTGGAGACCTAGCTGAATGTGCTGCAGTCCATAGGGTCACAGAGAGTCGGACATAACTGAAGAACTTAACCACATATATTGAAATATTCCCCTGGTACTTGATATATGCCAAGTGGCGGTCTGATTTGGCCACTATTTGTGTTCTCTAATGTGGATGTGATGAGCGAGATGTGTATTCTATAGTTGATCAACTATATACCGTGCATCGAATGTGCGCTGTCATCTGCGCACCGACACATGCGCGCATCAACAACAGCAGAACCGACAGGAGGCTAGCGGATCTAATGATTAGGATTAGGCTGTGGGGTGTAAGGGTTAGGATTAGGCTGCTGCTACAAGGGTTAGAAGGGTTTATGGCATTAGGTCATATCACTTGCGCCCGTTCATCGACGCTCAATAGTCAAAAACATTAGAACTGCGCAATGATGTGGGCCCGCTCATGTCAGCTACATGTTGTCAAAACACATTTGCTGTGCGCGCCAATGTTGGGGTGACATATTCTATTATGGGGCTGTTTTAGAGGCTACAATGGCACCTGTATGTGTGATGACCAATCAAACATATGAGGAATATTAAACTAATTTGAACAATTGATAATTTGGAGGCTGTAATGCTTGGGCCTCCATTTTAGGGTTACAGGCTTAAACCATGCAGACTGCAAAAAACGTAACAAAATGGATACCTTCAACCTCCAAGCACGTACGGGCTTTAAGAACGAGCTACGGGCTTGGAGGACATGCGCCCTCCAAGCCCGCACGGGCTTGAAGAAACGAACTACGGGCTTGATCACTAAAGTCCGTGGGACTTGGACGGATTTTAAAATCAAAGTACAATTTGGCGATGTGCAAGCTTGAGAATGTTTTGCTATTAATCCTCATGCCCCCCCCCCCCCCCCATTATGATCCCCATCATTTACAGTGCTTTGCAGTGCTGGATTTAATATATATTAGCTTCTACAATGCTTTGAGTTTGCGGCCCTCAACCTCCGAACCCGTACGGGTTTCAACAAGGACGAGCCCGTGGGACTTCGGGACGGAAAATAAACCGTAAATTATATATCGGATTTGGGCGATGTGCAAGCTTGAGAGGGTGTTGCTATTAATCCTCATGTCCCCCATTATGATGTCTAGCATTTACAGAGCTTTACAGTTCCATCTTGAATTTATATTTGCATTTACAGTTTTCTGACTTTGCGGCCGTTTGCATGATATGCGGCCGTAAGGGGGATATCCTTGCGGCGCCGTCCATTTAAATAGCAAGGTAGAAGTAGCTCTACATGGGGCCGTAAGACGGCCGCAAGGAATCGCAGCTTTGCGGCCATTTTACGGCAGTTAATAGAATGAGGCCCCTGGAGTGGGAAAGCTTACCCCTGCAGCCTGCTTACCCTCCCAACTCCCAATTATGTACAAACTACGATGTGAATATTAATTAATCTCCCGAACTTAGGATCAAACCGAGATCCATTCATTAAGCATTACAAGCAACACCAAACAGACATCAGTCTCATCAACTAGACTGATGCTGTTTTATTTTGTTATATAATATATCAGCAACTTTAGATATATACACTTTATATTGCTGGAGGGGTCATTTAATAGTTTACATTCCCTGCATAGCCTGCTTTTTTGGATATGTTACACTTCATATCCTTTTAAGTCACTTTTTATATAAATTTTGAATATACTAGTATAACTAGTCACTAGTTATACATATTTTTTTAGCCAATAAAGGTTTTCTCTTTTTCTTTAATTTGTTGCTACAAAATTAAAATTAGAGTCTTGGATTTCTTTTTAGTGTACGGGTATCGCCATTTGGAATCCTGTAAACTTTGAATTCCATTATTTACATTAATGCCTATTACTCTTACAATTCACACATTGCTAGCCTAATAAGTAACATATATTTATTTGTTATTATTTTGTAAGTGGTCTATATTATACATACTTATAAATAATCATTCCTTATGTTCTATAGCCATATGCCCTACATGTAAGAGCTCCAAGTTCTAGTATCTAACCTGCATAAATAATGTTACCTATTTTCAAAGTATTATTATTATTATTTGCTATGTGTAATTGTATTCCTGGCTGGCGATACATCTTCACCTCCATTTACATTTTGTTTGTCTTGTATATTACTTGGCTCACTACATTTTCACGTAACTAATCAGTTTATTATATCACTTACATTATGTACATTCTGATCACTGGTATTATATTTGTCACGTATTAATCACGTTCATTGTTCTATAGTTTATTCTGAATTACTATTTTTATTTTTCATACATTGAACCTCTTGAATATGTGATACCTAGTGTCTTAATACTGATATCATATTGCAGGCTTTAATTCAGTTTAACTTATAAATAAACAATCAGAAGTCAAACAAATGTATTATATGTACTTCGTTACATGGTGGTATCTTTGTCTTCTCCTATTTACTTTTTCTTATGGTCTCCCTCATTATTATTAGCTTTGTCTAATTTGGCCAATGGTATCTTACTACACATACTATAAATTTCTACACAGATGATCCCTTCTGCCTTTTCTGGCACAACATGGTGCTCTTCTCTGGTGCTCTGGTTACAGCTTCATACTTATGACATCTGCATGTGGGACCTGAGTCTTATATATAATGGAATATTTGACAGCTCATTACTGATCACCAAAAATCTCATTATTGTCCAATAAATCTTATCCTTATTGAAATAAATAATTGTAAAAAAAATAGTACTGGAACAGAGCAAACATTTTTGTATTAATGTTAAACAAAAAAATCAAAATCAGCCTTTTAAGATATTATCCATATATGCAATTGCATGCTTTCCTGGACACCTCCATTGTGTGTTATTAGCATGCAACCATATATGAGCACATGCTTCTTGTTAAGTAGGTTGGAATGTTAGCGGCTGAGATTAGCTCATTGACACTCAGTGAAATGTTATTTGCACTTCTATACAATACATTTGCTCATCCACCTTTCAGCAGGAAGGAGCCTTGGAGACTGAGACATAACAGATAAGAAGGTCTACAATGGTCAACAATGGAGATGACAAAGGTTACATGTAATAATCTACAAATAATCTTCCTATTCTATTATTAATTCTAGTTCTTTAAAATAAAACACTGAATATGCGAAAGTACAGTGTCCCTTAATATTCACCCTGTATCAAATAGTACTTCATGTAATTTTATTTTCATGTATGGTTAGTTAGATTCCAACAGTCCTTATAAAAATGCTTGAACCCGGCACCAATTCAGAAACATATAATCCGGACACATCTACAGCTCTGCACGGTCCTCCTTCTCTTGCTGCATCTTCTGAATTTTCTTAGGAAGAGTCTTCATCCAAAACTTTGTTTTCTCCTCCTTGAGTTTCCTAGCAGATGTCGGTTTCAACTTAATCTCCAGATAATCTTCCTCTTCATCATATTCTGGCCATTCTACCAGGCCAGGCCCATTAGGATTCCTGCAGATGATACAAAGTTAATTAGTGAATATCTAATGTCAATCTTAAATTGATACTATAGTGCTCATCCAATAGGGTTTATATTTATAAATTTGAAGAAAATAAATTGAATTTAAATCATAACTTTAGTGCCTAAAAACCAGCAGAGCTGCTTCTCTGTAACCCCTATAAGATGTCAAGAGGGTGGGAGGATCTACTTTGGTCAGAAAATAAAAACAGTGTAGGTTTTCCTACAGTGGCTAGGTCTAGGCTTGCCGATAAACACTAAAAATCAGGACTTCCAGCTAGATTTACCCTGTCCAGTCAAGAGTTAGAAAGAAGCATATCAGTTGAAATCTTAGACTCTAAAGATTGAATGTAAAAGATTCAAAAAGCTACATACAAAACATTGATATTGTTGCTAATCAGTTGTTAAATAAACTAATTCATCTTGGTTGTATGAGAACACCACAACTACAGTGGATATAAAAAGTCTACACATCCCTGTTAAAATGTCAGGTTTCTGTGCTGTAAAAAAATGAGACAAAGATAAATCATTTCAGAACTTTTTCCACCTTTAATGTGACCTATAAACTGTACAACTCAATTGAAAAACAAACTGAAATCATTTAGGTGGAGGGAAGAAAAAGAAAAATAATGTGGTTGCATAAGTCTGCACACCCTCTTATAACTGGGAATGTAGCGGTGTTCAGAATTAAGCAATCACATTCCAAATTGTGTTAAATAGGAGTCAGCATACACATATAAAGTGGCTCTGATTATCCCCAAATAAAGTTCAGCTGCTCTAGTTGGTCTTTCCTGAAATGTTCTTAGTTGCATCCCACAGCAAAAGCCATGGTCCACAGAGAGCTTCCAAAGTATCAGAGGGATCTCATTGTTAAAAGGTATCAGTCAGGAGAAGGGTACAAAATAATTTCCATATACCATGGAACACAGTGAAGACAGTCATCATCAAGTGGAGAAAATATGGCACAACAGTGACATTACCAAGAACTGGAGCTCCCTCCAAAATTGATGAAAAGACGAGAAGAAAACTGATCTGGGAGGCTACCAAAAGGCCTACAGCAACATTAAAGGAGCTGCAGGAATATCTGGCAAGTACTGGCTGTGTGGTACATGTGACAACAATCTCCCGTATTCTTCATATGTCTGGGCTATGGGGTAGAGTGGCAAGACGAAAGCCTTTTCTTACGAAGAAAAACATCCAAGCCAGGCTACATTTTGCAAAAACACATCTGAAGTCTCCCAAAAGCATGTGGGAAAAGGTGTTATGGTCTGATGAAACCAAGGTTGAACTTTTTGGCCATAATTCCAAAAGATATGTTTGGCACAAAAACAACACTGCACATCACCAAAAGAACACCATACTTACAGTGAAGCATGGTGGTGGCAGCATCATGCTTTGGGGCTGTTTTTTCTTCAGCTGGAACTGGGGCCTTCGTTAAGATAGAGGGAATTATGAACAGTTCTAAAAAACAGTCAATATTGGCACAAAACCTTCAGGCTTCTGCTAGAAAGCTGAACATTAAAAGGAACTTCATCTTTCAGCATAACAACGACTCAAAGCATACATCCAAATCAACAAAGGAATGGCTGCACCAGAAGAAGATTAACGTTTTGGAATGGCCCAGCCAGAGCCCAGAACTGAATCAGATTGAAAATCTGTGGGGTGATCTGAACAGGGCTGTGCACAGGAGATGCCCTCGCAATCTGACAGATTTGGAGTGTTTTTGCAAAGAAGAGTGGGCAAATCTTGCCAAGTCAAAATGTGCCATGCTGATAGACTCATACCCAAAAAGACGGAGTGCTGTAATAAAATCAATAGGTGCTTCAACAAAGTATTAGTTTAAGGGTGTGCATACTTATGCAACCATATTATTTTATTTTTATATTTTTTCTTCCCTCTACCTTAAAGATTTCAGTTTGTTTTTCAATTGAGTTGTACAGTTTATAGGTCACATTAAAGGTGGTTGTGTAGACTTTTTATATCCACTGTATGTCTTTATTTACCTTAATTTGAATATGCAGCATTTTCCAAACTCTTGTTGTTGTCTGATAAAATTACACTGCTACAGAAATTCAAGACTATCATTAGGATTTAGCACCTTCAGCAGTATTTTGACAAGGAAATATAAAGGAGATAATCACGCAGACATGACTGAAATTAGGCTAACCGATCATCTTATTTTTTTTTTAAATGTTATTTTGCCCCCTGAAAAATACATTATATTAACTGAAGAAAATGAACATTTAAGCAACGAACAGGCGGCCTTTATCTTGCCAGTGAATTATAAAGTAAAAGGACGCATACACAAGGACTCTTGTTTAATGTAAATCAGATAAGAAAACACAAATAATGGAAACGAAACCACAATATGTTGCAGTTCAGATAAGACTCACTGCTCCTCTGTTTTCAGTACCAAAATAGAATAGAGGAGGTGAAAAAGTCCACGTTGTCAATATTTAATATAAATATTATACACTATGGTTCCATTATTTCTCATAAAAAAAAACAACCTTTTGTGATGTTTAAAACATGATGGTTTAAATGCATGATGGAAATTTTTGGACTACAGTTTATGTGTATGAGAGAAGTTTTATCTCAACAAGAATAAGGCTTGGAGTTAACCTAGCAAGTGTCTGCATCTGAGCATGTGCAGGGAAATGGGTTAGGTGACAGATATAAAAAGCTACAACCATAACGCAAGTTTTTTCCCCTCTCTCTTCATTCCTCCACCACACCTTCCTCCACTGATAGATAGAATTAGCACACCTCTCAGGCTCCATGCTATCATGAAGTGCTGAAGCCAGACGATGTGGAACAGCCCTGATGGCAACTGTGACACTGATAAGAAGCAACATATAAAAATGAACAAAGCAGAACCTAACCAAAAAGGATGCTGGTGGGTGTACAAAGCATTTTGTCTTCAAAATTAAGCCAAGTTTTTTTGGCTTGTCTGTTACAACAATAATTGTTCCTTACCCATTTCGAGCAAAGTTGGCCCAATACTTCATCATTGTTCTGCTAAGGGCTTTCTCTTCATCTGTGGCATTACCTGGCAAATAAAGTATTGTAACACAACTGTAACATAAGAAAAATTGAATTTTACAGAACAAAACATTTTATAAACAGTAAACCTTAGAAATTACCCTTGAATATGACGCCAGACTTAGAAAATGGGCCTCCAAGGACAAAGTAGAGCTCGTCTGCATGGTCTGCCTTTACAAAGTCTGGTTTAGAGTTATGATATATTGAAGGGCGTTGGCTAAACTCGTAAAAGAAAACAGGAAGGCCGGAATCTGGAGAGTAATGGAAAGATTGGTCAATGTTAATATACATGTACAACACAGGGCTTAGTTTAAAAAAAAAAAAAAGAATCTCTCTTTACGATATTTTTATATCAAGCAGCTTTAAAAGCCAATAGAATGATGGGCTGTATTGGAGGAGGAATTAGCAGCAGAAAAAGAGCCAAACCTCCCCTAGCATATCCATGTGGACACTTTATCTCCAAATGTATATTAAAGCACCACTGTATTTGTAGAATAAATTCTCTTTTGAAGTAATAGGCCCCTATTCAACTGTCCAAATCGAAATTATGGTAGCCCGTAACGCAGTCTGTAAATGTTACTGATATTCAATTGATACATTTGGCTACTCTTATTCCATTTGCAATTTACAGGCTCAAAATCACTGAGGTTGTCAAAAACGCAACTCTGTCCTCCTTTGATGTTTCAAGTCCACAAAGGTTAACAGTAATGAAGAAAATCAATATTCAATTGCAAACATTCATGTAGCCCGCATTTGCGTTCTACTCTGTAAATGGCAAATGTATAAAAAAAATTATGCCAATACTAGATGGGACCAGCAAGCGCGTTAAACACCTGTTTGTAACAATGCAAACGTAAAAAAAAAAAAACACACACACTACTGAATTTGAAAATACTGGGGAAGAAATTAAAGGCATTATAATTAATTGCACAACAGTCCCCAGCTTACAAATCTGCAAAAAAACCAAAACATAATTTAGTTTTATTTCCGTGTTCTATCGATCCCAGGATTTAATGGCTTAATACATATCATGGAACCCGCATGGACTAGGACAGTTGCTTTATTGACTTCTACATTTATGGATTGCAAGTCCCATCACGAATCGTACTTCTAAACACTAATTAATTGTAGTATAAACGCTATGTTTTACTGATGTTATGATGACAATCTCATTTACTATTGGCTCGGTCTAAATAGTAACTTACGGGCTTGCTTAAATATTGTCTAATCAAATAGTCATGCCCCCTGAAAGCTTACGAACAGATGGGTTTCGTGTGCAGGCTGTTAGCCTGTAATTGCGGGCTTGAGTCAATTGAACCCACACCCAAAATGTCCATGTAATTACTTGCGATAAAAAAACAGTCCATAATGTGCAAAATGTTTTAGTCATGTTTAAAATAAATATAGTCTTTAATTTATAACTATTGTATCCAATTTTACTTTGAAAACAGACATTTTTTCTGTTCCTAAAAAGAACTGTGGACTGATGTGTGAAAGAGTAAGCCCCCATAGGACAATGCACCCCCTCTAGCAATAGAACAATAACAGTCTAACATGGAAATCCCTTATTATCAATGTTACCTCTAAGATGTGCTTTCACATAGTTATGTACCCATTTATATAATCGGCATGTAGAAAGCAACAGAAACATTTTCTGATATGTACAGTATATACTGTATAAAACAGTACATATAGAAAAATATAGAACTATACACAGCTAAATCTATCTTAAATGTTCACATACATGCTCTGCTCTACTTCATGTAGAACACTTATCTAAATTAACATTGATTGACTTCCTAGGGCATTAAAATTAATAGAAAGATATAGTATCATATTTCATATCATATATCATATTTTCCAACATTTAAAATGGCCAAAGGGGGACATTTTTTATTCTTGAAAAATTATGTGCTATAAGGTAGTTCTACAACAATTCAGTTTGATGTGAAAATTCTGTTTTAGAGGTAGACACACTTATTTTATGCACACTACTCCATACACACATATTCTGTAGGACTGATGTTCCAGGCTTCCATTTCTCTCTCCTTGACTGAGAGACACTAACTTTTCTTCAATATTAAATACTATCTATTCCCTACCTTTATTGTACAATAATTTCAGAAAAATGAAAGGCATCGTACGGATAATCCCATTTTGTACCCCACTATATTGTGAGAGAATAAAATAACACTGGAATTAAACTAATGGCTGCTCTTTTATACTAGTTTTAAAAACATAAAATAATTGTCAGCCCACACAGACAATACAATAATTTAATGGCGGCAGAGGGGGGAGGAGAGAGAGGCAGAGGGCTCATTGCGCCTAAATCGCGTGGGCCGCAACAGCGTGACCAACATCGCAAACGTTACGAACAGCCTGCAGATCCACAACTATATATATATATATATATATATATATATATATATATATATATATATATATATATATATATATATATATATATATATATATATATATATATATATATATATATACACACACACACACATACATACATACATATATATATACATACATACATACATATACACACACACACACACACACACAGTAGGAACTTGCTACCCGGGATTAAAATTGTAAGGCTGGCAATGCTGTTTGCCACAATGTGAGGCTTTTGCTCCTCTGACCACCTTTGGCACTCATCGCGAGCCTCTCCCCAGTGTACTTCAACTTTCCTGCTTTGCACTGATCACCTTTGGAACTCATCGCGAGCACCACGCTGAGTGCCCTTGGCGCTCATCGCAGGGCTTGCAATGAGCGTCTTTGGCGCTCATTGCAAACCCCTCCCACTCGCGGTGCTCATCGTGAGCCCTTCTGCGCTCAATGCGAGCCTTTCCTCCCTCCTACGGTACGGTCCGCTCATTGCAGGTTTAGTGCTTGGGAATGCCATGTGTCTCTTTCCACCATGTCCCTCCTGTCCCTTCCCTTTGTCCTCTATGGGTGTGCTGAATGTTTGTGTGTTACGTGCTGTAGGTCTTTTGTTTTATTTTCAAAGTCCTGCATGGCTGACATTGTTTGTGTAAGTGTTACTGTCTTTGCAGTCGTGTATTTTTGAAGTCCCGCATGCCTGGCTTTGCTCAGCCTCGTTTTCATGCAGTTTCAGAATTTTTACTTTTTTCGTCCTCCATTTTTTTCCATTCTTAGCCTATTTTGGATTGCTGAAAACCCCCAAATATGCTTCACTTGCAACCTCACTCCCAGGCTTCATGGCTCTCCCCCTGTTATTATGTTTGTTACATTTTTTTTTTATGTCTTTAGGGTTTTTCGAGTTGCGCGCTTGGCTCGCAGTTGCGCCCCTCACAATGAAGCCCAAGTCCTGCGTGCTTCAACGGCTCGTCTTGCTTCGCAAGGGTTTGCAGATGAGCGCCTTTGGTGCTCATTCAGCCTAAGTGGTGTGCCGTGCACGGCTCGCCACTCTTCTCAGCAAGCTGTAATTATTAACTGTTAGTCACTAACACAGAAATAAGAAAATTGTCCAGAGTGCACCCAAAATATTTCAGTTTTAAAACAAGCGAGGCCTGGCTGGTGCTGCATACCCCTGTGATATTTTGCAGTTTTGATGCTTGGCATTACAAACACCATATCTCCGCATAAATCAAGGAAACTGTCTCTGACTTTTACAGGATCCTCTATGTCACCAAAGTACTCATCAGAAATGAGAGGAAGGAGTTCAGATAGAGCAGTCTGCAAAAATAAGAAGGAAAAAAAAGTCACAGATGGAGCAAGAACTGCCGCTGATATAGTGGTATTGGCATAAACAGGCAACATATAACACAAATATCAGATGTATCTCACATAGCCCTAATGATACACATTCTCCTCTCTAATTCCCCCCAATTTTTTGTTTAAATTATTTACATATTTTTTAAATATATTTCTGTATAATTTTGCCACCTGGCTCCCGCACTTTCTCTCCTCCAAAGTACCTTCACTCTTTCTTGGAGATATCAACATTGTCACTGACAAACCCACCACCCAAACAGTTGCAAAGTTACTTTCACTCACCTCTTCCCTGCAAACACTTGACCCATAAAGGTTTCCACTGTGCTACAACCCCTTATCAGTCCCCTCACTACCCTCACCTGCCCTGACACTGCCACCTCACAATACAAAATTTCATTATCCTCCTCCCCTGACACACTTGCCCACATAACCACAACCATGGCACACTACAGAAACACGCTACAACCAGAGGTGAAGGACTATGAAGGAAATACTGCACCTCTGCCAAATTCCTCCATTATAAGTTTTTGCGCTCCTACTTCTCTGCACTCAATCTTGCCAAACCATGCTACTTTAAACCCAAACATTTGTTCGCCACATTAAACACTCTCCTCTGCCCTCCCCCACCTCTGGCCCCTTCCTGTCTCACAGCTGAAGACTTTGGCACAGACTTTAAAAATAAAATTAAGCTCTCCTCTCAGTGTGGCCCTAACACACCCTCCTCTCAACAAACCAAGCCCCACATCAATCATGGACTCCTTTGACCCTGTAACGGAGGATGAGGTCTCAAGTCTACTATCATCCTCTTGCCTTACAATATCTCCACATGACCCTATTCCTTCACAAGTTATCCCTATCCTCTCTACCGCATGTTTCCATGCCCTCACACACATATTCAGCCTTTCCCTTAACACTGGCATGTTTCCATCATCTTTAAAACATGCAATAATTACACCCATTGTTAAGAAACCCTCATCTGACTCAGCTTCTAACTATCGTCCTATCTCTCTACTTTGCCTAGCCTCAAAACTGCCTGAGCGACTTGTTTACAATCACCTTATCCAATTTATATCCAACTATCTCCTTGGCCCATTTTAATCTGACTTCCCACCCCAACATTAGGAAAACACAGCTCTCACACAAGTCACTAATGACTTCATCACCACCAAGTTAAAGGGTCATTTCTCTATCCTAATTCTCCCGGATCTCTCAGCTTCCTTCGAAACAGTTGGAGCACCCTGTTATCCAAATTCTCATCTCTCTTGGCATCCGTGACATAGCTCTCTCATGGTTCACATCATACTAGAAGATTGAACATTTAGTGTCTCGTTCTCTGGCACCTCTTCTTCTCCTTGCCCTTTGACTGTTGGCATACCCCAGGGTTCAATGCTAGTTCCCCACCTTTTCTCCATCTAAACTTCCTCCCTTGGTAACGTAATAAAATCTTCAGGATTCCAATATCAGCTATATGCTGATGACACTCAATTATACCTCTCAGCGCCAGATAAATCCCCCTCTGTCAGTCACCCCATTGACTTCCTATAGCCTCCAGAATAAAAATTTAAGATCACAACCCTCCCATATAATACCCTCAACATTAGTGCATCCTCTTATATCTCTGCTCTCATCTCCAAATACTCCCCCGACTTCCCTATTCACTCTGCTATTGACCTTCTTCTTTACTTTTCTCTTATCCCCTCCTCTCACTGCCACCTTCAGGACTATTCTTGTGCTGCCTCAATTCTTTGCAACTCCTTGCTTTGCTCCACTAAACTATCCTCTGGTCTCAAAACCACACTAAAAACGAATGCGTTTAAATAAGTGCATCACTTTCTTAGTCTTAATATACACAACAATCTGTCCCTGATGACGCTGGGAGAATATAGTAGGATCTTGTTTGTCCTTATATGTATATTCTGCTCTAGGATATGTGACTTTTCAACTTTGGTCAAGCTAATATGTATATGTGGTTTGCTTTTTTCATGCAGGACTAATGTGGCATGTGTATTACATACAAGGTTCGTTCTATAGGACCTATTATTCACAAATAGTACCATAAGTCCATCTATTTATGAGACCCTTTGGACTTATTTAATTATACATATTGGTTCAAATATACTTTTTTCACTAGAGTTTCTTAGGGCAGTAAGTATAAGGATCTAACTATATACTATCAGACCTACTTTTATCGAGCACTGTTTACTACCTGATCTTTATCTAAAGCACCTGGACTCTATTCTGTCTTCTATCTATATGTAGGGGCATTTTGCCAGAAAGATCGTATATACACAGGTAGTATCCTTCTGGTAGGAGGCATCTTTTGAGGTCACAGGGCTCTACTACGCTTACCTGTGTTGTGGAGGTCTTGACCACTCTTTGTCCAGGTTCTCTACCCAATATTATTGTAATTGTTCACCAAATTAATATGTTATCAGCTGGTGGGAGATTTTGTTGGTATCACCGGTTAGTGTGGATGATACACATATTTTTAATATTGGTGCAATAAAGTTTTCTTTTTTTGATACTACTACAGCAATTTTACCATTTTGCTTTGGGTAAAATAAAAACTGCACAAATGTATTACTTTCTATATGCAATTATGCTCCCATGTTGGTTTCTCAAACTCCTTAGATGGGAGGAGACTTTGAATACAAGGGAAGATTTTATCTGCAAAATAAATGTGATGTGGCAACATAAATTGCCAGTGCATACCAAAAGACTAATGGAGAGATCATAGTTTACAAGACTGTTTCCTGAGAAAGTTGCAGTCAGAAAAGAACTCCAATGTAAACAATAGTTTAAAAAGTAAAAACAAAATATAAAGTATTGTGTTTATTTTGTTTATTTTTTTTGTTTATTTCAAAAAACATGTGGCCCGTTATCTAGCTTAGTTATATGGACAGAGCAGATCATTTAAAATTATAGGTAATAAAAAGTAATCATTTGTAATTATTGCTAACTAGCGACTTGCCCGTGAAAAAATGACAGCAATAAAATAATAAGGCTGGGAATGCTGTTTGGCACACAATGTAAGGTTATTGGTCGTCTGAGCACCTTCGGTGCTAATTGCAAGCCTCTCCGCTAGTGTAATTTTGGTGGTGTGAACGCCGTTGGCGCTCTTTTCCAGCCTCTCCCCTTGTGTACTTTTGCCGCTCATTGTGAGCCCCGTGCTGAACGCCTTTGGCGGTCATTGCGATCCTCTCCTCTGCTCTACTTTTGGTTCTCTGAGCACCCTGTGCGCTGATTGTGAGCCCCGCGCTGAGCGCCTTTGGCGCTCACCATGTGGTTTGCAATGAGCGCCTTCCGTGCTCATTGCGAGTTTCTCCGCTCTTGTAGTTTTGGTGGTCTGAGCACCTTTGTCAGTCATTGCAAGGGCGCACTGATAGGCTTTGGCACTCATTGCGAGCCTCTCCCCTTGTGTACTTTTGCTCCTTTTTTCTTTTAATATATATATATATATATATATATATATATATATATATATATATATATATATATATATATATATATATATATATATATTTTTTTTTTTTAATGCTAATTAATTAATGAAATAATAAATTAATATACTTTACCTATTTGTAATTAATATATCCAGCAATCAATATCCTGAAGAGCTAACAATCTGTTTGTATTTTCCTGCAGCATACAATGTACAGTCAGGTCCATAAATATTGGGACATGGACACAATTCTAACCTTTTTGGCTCTATACACCACCACAATGGATTTGAAATGAAACGAACAAGATGTGCTTTAACTGCAGACTTTCAGCTTTAATTTGAGGGTATTTACATCCAAATCAGGTGAACGGTGTAGGAATTACAACAGTTTGTATATGTGCCTCCCACTTTTTAAGGGACCAAAAGTAATGGGACAATTGGCTGCTCAGCTGTTCCATGGCCAGGTGTGTGTTATTCCCTCATTATCCCATTTACAAAGAGCAGATACAAGCTCCAGTGTTAATTTCAAGTGTGCTATTTGCATTTAGAATCTGTTGCTGTCAACCCTCAATATGAGATCCAAAGAGCTGTCACTATCAGTGAAGCAAGCCATCATTAGGCTCAAAAAACAAAACAAACCTATCAGAGAGATAGCAAAAACATTAGGTGTGGCCAAATCAACTGTTTGGAACATCCTTAAAAAGAAAGAATGCACCAAGGAGCTCAGCAACACCAAAAGACCCAGAAGACCACGGAAAACAACTGTGGTGGATGACCGAATAATTATTTCCCTGGTGAAGAAAACACCCTTCACAACAGTTGGCCAGATCAAGAACACTCCCCAGGAGGAAGGTGTATGTGTGTCAAAGTCAACAATCAAGAGAAGACTTCACCAGAGTGAATACAGAGCGTTCACCACAAGATGTAAACCATTGGTGAGCCTCAAAAACAGGAAGGCCAGATTAGAGTTTGCCAAACAACATCTAAAAAAGCCTTCACAGTTTTGGAACAACATCCTATGGACAGATGAGACCAAGATCAACTTATACCAGAGTGATGGGAAGAGAAGAGTATGGAGAAGGAAAGGAACTGCTCATGATCCAAAGCATACCACCTCATCAGTGAAGCATGGTGGTGGTAGTGTCATGGCGTGGGCATGTATGTCTGCCAATGGAACTGGTTCTCTGTTATTTATTGCTGATGTGACTGCTGACAAAAGCAGCAGGATGAATTCTGAAGTGTTTCAGGCAATATTTTCAGCTCATATTCAGCCAAATGCTTCAGAACTCATTGGACGGTGCTTCACAGTGCAGATGGACCATGACCCGAAGCATACTGCAAATGCAACCAAAGAGATTTTTAAGGGAAAGAAGTGGAATGTTATGCAATGGCCAAGTCAATCACCTGACCTGAATCCGATTGAGCATGCATTTCACTTGCTGAAGACAAAACTGAAGGGAAAATGCGCCAAGAACAAGCAGAAACTGAAGACAGTTGCAGTAGAGGCCTGGCAGAGCATCACCAGCGATGAAACCCAGCGTCTGGTGATGTCTATGCGTTCCAGACTTCAGGCTGTAATTGACTGCAAAGGATTTGCAACCAAGTATAAAAAAGTGAAAGTTTGTTTTATGACTGTTAATCTGTCCCATTACTTTTGGTCCCTTAAAAAGTGGGAGGCACATATACAAACTGTTGTAATTCCTACACCGTTCACCTGATTTGGATGTAAATACCCTCAAATTAAAGCTGAAAGTCTGCAGTTAAAGCACATATTGTTCGTTTAATTTTAAATCCATTGTGGTGGTGTATAGAGCCAAAAAGATTAGAATTGTGTCGATGTCCCAATATTTATGGACCGGACTGTATATTTGCAGTGTTGCTGACCTGAGGTGTAAGTGTCAGCAATGTGTGAATTGTGTAGTATAAGTAGGCTGCGTGCGCGACGGCAAACCGTTTGTTTAGCTGTGTAATTGGGCATTTTGTAATGGTAATGATAAGGTTTTTAGTTGTAAGTTAGTGTTGTAAAATGGCGGCGATTGTGTATGTGTTACATGGGTGTGGAGCATTTTCCGTTGTCCCTAATAGTGTATTTTATACCTTGTACGTGCCTGTGTAAAAGTCTTATGTGCTTGGCGGTGTTTTGCGTGTTTAGGGGTCGTGTAGCCTCGTTTTTTTTTGGCCACCATTTTTTTTCTTGCTTAGACGATTTTGGTGTGTGCAAACTCGGCAAATTGTGGTTAAATTGTTGTGCAACCTGGCTCCCAGACGTCGTGCCTGTCCTCCTGTGCTGTAAATTGTGTTTTTTTTTTATATTTTTGTTAATTTTGGTGGTGTTATTGTTGTTTTTGTATGTGCGCGGTTCGGCCGTTTACTTCGTATTTTTTTGACCTCGTAATTTTGTTTTCCAAGTGCCGCGGGTCGAATTTTTTTTTGTTAACTGCCGCACCTTTGACGCTCCCTGCCTAAGTCGTACAGGGTCGTAGGGATGAGCACCTACAGTGCTCATCTCCACCAGTGCAAGGAGCGCCTTTGGCGCTCCTTGCCAGCTACAGCGGCCCTCGCTTTGCGAGGGCCGCAGTTGAAGTGGGCTCGCTATGCGAGCCTGCAAGCATTAGCAACAACCTGTATTGCTCACAACTATATATGTGATTGCTGTGTTGGGTTCAGACTAATATCATTTTATGGAAGAAACATGAGCAGATGCAGAATCCAGGGAGTAAATAAGCCATGGATCTTTCTTTTTTCAGATTTATTCCTAAAATGGGTTTAGACTGAAAAAATGCAGGTAGACACGCAAGATCTAATTAGCAATAGTTATCCATTTTGACCGTGTCATGATTCCTAACACTTTTGATAATACATTTCAGCGCAAGTATATTATTATTATTGTAAAAATGCAACAATTGAAAGGCATTCAGATAATAGAGTACTTGTTATAAAACACAATTTTAAATAGCACCACATTTTAACATCCACTTTTAGAGAAAACCCCAGATATCAAAAATGACATTTAATACACCATATAATTTTTTTCTACACACATGTAAATTATTGCTTTTAAAAATAGATACAAAGCGACAAAACGATACTTACAAACATGGGAGAACTGCGGAGTATTGACTGCACAGTGTTCTTGTCCATTCCATCCGTAAGGCCAGTAATGTTCATATTCTGTGTATAAAAAAACACAAGAAACAGAGCTTTCACTTGAGATAAGAGCCAAAAATGTCCACCTGATCTCCCCGTTCTATCTTCTGAAATGTTCTGATTAAATAAGCCTCAGGATTGCCTTATGCTTATCCCAGACAGACATTCTTAAGTATATTTGACTCTACCACTTCAACTGGAATACTGTTCCAGTTAGCTACTACTTGTTCTGTAAAGTTGTACTTCCCTACATTACCTCTAAATATTCTATCTTCCAACTTCAAATCATGATCTCCTGTTCTTGCATTCCACGTTTTCTGAAAGTCCCTTCTTTTTGGGCTTTACTAGTTCTGCTAGCTAATGATTAATATGATCTTATATTTGTTGTTGTTTAGTCGTTCAGTAACGTTCGACTCTATAGACCGCAGCACACCAGGTACATCTCTCAGTCATTGCCCCTCTGAGCTCCATCAAGTTCATGTTCATTGCTTCATTGACCTCATTTATCCATCTCCACCTTTGTTGTCCACTTCTTCTGGTGCCTTCAATCTTTCCCATCATAAGAGTCATTTCTAAGGAATCCTGCTGTCTCATAATATGGCCAAAATATTTGCGCTTTAGCCTCATGATCATATCTTCTAGGGAACAGTTTGTCTTGATTTATTGGATCTTCTTGCAGTCCAAGGGACTCTAAGGGCCTCATTCTATTATCGGCCGTAAGGCTGCGATTCCTTGCGGGGGTTCTGTTAACTCGCAATTCAATTATACGGCCCCGCAAGGATCTCCTCTTACGGCCGGCCGCATATCTTGGAACCGGCCGTAAGCTACAAAATTTTTAAAGTCAAAAATAAATTCAAGACAGCACTGTACAGCTCTGTAAATGCTAGGGATCATATTGGGGGACATGAGGATTAATAGTAACCCCCTCTCAAGCTTGCACATCAGCCCAAATACGAGTTTACATTAACGGTTTATTTTCCGGCCGCAGCGTGGCCAGGTCTGAGGTGCTCCAAGCACTCTGGACTTTTTACATGGATATTTGCCATATATTAAAAAAAAATTATTTTACGGATTTGAGTATAGGGGAAATTTGTGCTATTTTTGCTAACACCTAAAATCACTTTATAGTCTTCTCAAAGTGCAGGATGGCTTTATTTGTGCTATATTTCGTGCTTAATTGGTGCTAGCGGGACCTCTTTCCTGCAAGTAAGCTGCAAGTCAGCTGCTGTGAGCAGCAGGCCAACTTTTGCACTCTTTTCTTTTACCCTCATCAATAAGCGCTTTAGTGCCTCCTCACTTTCAGCCATCAGAGTAGTATCATCGGCGTATCTGAGGTTGTTGATATTCCTTCCAGCAATATTGATTCTGGCTTTGGATTTGTCCAGTCCATACTTACGCATGATGTACTCTGCATATACATTGAATTAATAAGGTGACTATATATAACCTTGTCGCACTACTTTTCCGATCTTGAACCATTCTGTTGTCCCATGTTCGGTTCTGACCATGGCTTCTTGGTCAACATACAATTTCTTTAGGAGGAGGAGGAGATGATCTGGTATTCCTATCTCTTTAAAGACATGCCACATTTTCTTGTGATCCACATAGTCAAAGGCTTTATAATAGTCTATGAAGCGGAAGTAAATTATTTTCTGGAACTCTTTTGCTTGATCTATTATCCAGCAGATATTGGCAATTTGATCTCTTGTGCCTCTTCCTCTGTTGAACCCAACTTGCACATCTAGTAGTTCCTGGTCCATATATTGTTGGAGTTGAGCTTGTAGAATCTTAAGCATTACCTTGCTGGCATGTGAAATGAGTGCAATTGTTCGATAATTGCATCACTCTTTGGCACTGCCTTTTTTGGGATTGGCATGTAGACTGACCTTTTCCAGTCTATTGGCCATTGTTGAGTTTACCAAATGTGTTGGCATAAGGCAAGTAACACTTTCACAGCATCATCCTGTAGAATTTTGAATAGTTCAATCATATATTAGCCTAATCCAATTTATATAACAAAAAAAGTGGGCAATAGTAAAATGTAAACTTTATTGGTTGGAAAAACCGACGATTAAAACTTTAAAAAGGGAAAGAATAAAAACTGTACAAATACCTTTGTACAGAAAAACTGCAAACCTAATGACCACTGGACAACTGTCACTCATTAAGTGGGGTTTGAGCAGTATTATAAATGAGACACAGAGAGTGTCTATGTATAAGCTTGTAGTACTATGCAACAAAAGGTGTAAATCATTAGAATAGTGGGCCTTTCAGGTAGTCCAGATTACCATGGCTACCATATGCTTTAAATAGCTTCCTGTCCCTACACACGCCCTAATCCTTTGAAAAAGACGTTGAACACGTAGAAACATGTTAGGATGTAGGCTAGCGTAACGTGAGGTTATTACGCACGACGCAACTAGGCAGCGCGAATCTTCCCAGCACAGGGAGACGCTGTTATACTATATGCGAGTATACAGAGAATGAGCTTGTTAAGAATGGCCCAAATTATGCTTACACCACCAAAATAGGTGTGGTGTGATACTCTAACAAGAGGTAATGCAATATCTGGACATTTAAGAGCCATATTGTTTGAACTGTTGATTTATACCTATATCATTCAAATAATAGGGGCATTGTACCCTAATAAGAGGCAATGAAGTACCTGGTGATCTAAGAGCCAAACTGAGGATTTTTTGTATGCAAAGAAATCTGTTGTTTAGAAGCATACTACCAAGCTACCTATATCTTCCTTATGTTGTTATACTAGGTTTCACAACCGTTACTGGGGATAGATATATAGTTATAGCACAAGGTAATTTAGGAAGGTTTGGCCCACTATTCTAATGATTTACACCTTTTGTTGCATAGTACTACAAGCTTATACATAGACACTCTCTGTATCTCATTTATAATACTGCTCAAACCCCACTTAATGAGTGACAGTTGTCCAGTGGTCATTAGGTTTGCAGTTTTTCTGTTCAAAGTATTTGTACAGTTTTTATTCTTTCCCTTTTTAAAGTTTTAATCGTCGGTTTTTCCAACCAATAAAGTTTACATTTTACTATTGCCCACTTTTTTTGTTATATATATTTAGAGTGTTATGCACTAATGGGCTTTATTCCCTAAAGATTTTTTCTGCTAATCCAATTTATCATAATCTGTCAGAAATTAGGGAAAGGTTCAAAACATAATTATTTTAATTGTAATAAATGTAATCGTTGTTTACACAATTTTTTAGTACTATCATTTTCAATTTGCTACACATTTGAGATCAATTATAGCTTAGTAGAGTGCCCATAGAAGCTAGAATTGCTATTAAATATTTCTTACGGCTGGAATAATCCACCCAAACTCGTGATTGTTGATGCCAAGTAAAAAGGGAACACGGTTACTTTCTTTCGCAGCCAGAATTTCTTCTGCAGGTTTTGGATAAAAGACCCCGTCTACACAGGCAGGTAAAGCCAATGAGGGCTGCAGGGACAGGAGATAAATAATTAGTTTTGTTTCATAAGAAGTATAACTTTCAGTGTAGTTGTAGAAATTCACAATGCCATCCTTCCAGTCCAGTGCATGAGGGGAAGAGTTTGGAGCAGGACAAGTAGGGGCTGTCTACTTATGAGCATGTAGAGGAAAGATGTCAAATACTAAAAGCTTCCGCTTTGTTGCCAAATCAGCAACTAATTCCCTTTTTTCTGGTTATGAATAAAACAAAGAAATGGTTCCAAACCAGCAGAAAGTGGGAAAGATAGATATCATGGAAGCTTTGGAAATGGAAAATTAAGATCTTCTCAAATAAATAATGCTATTAAAACAACAGCTATACAAAAAAAAAAAAAACATTTGCCCAAACTTAAAAGGGACACAATAGTTTTTTTATGCATTTAAAAGACCCTGCTTTAAACATTACCAAATATGTGTTTTGCGTGAAAATGATTACCGTAATTGATTAATAAATATATAGCACAACCTGTTTAATCTTCATTGAAACAAAGCACACAGAGCATAGGTAGGTATATAGATTTGATTGGCAGATAAGAATTTGTCATACAGCTATATTATTACTCATATAAACATTTGAATCCGTTTCAGAAATATCCTGTTTCAGAAGGAACAAAGAAAAAATGTTTAAAATGTCCCTTTAAGGAAGAAATAACCTTTTGGATTTTGGATGCTCCAAAACTACCACATTTTTATTTAATCCACTTAATTGGCCCACTACCAACTTACTTTTCTACTAGAACAAAATTATATTTACCTTTATTTCTGCGCGCCTAGAATGTGGAACAGATATGTATATGTCCTACGTACCGACAAGAAATGTATATTTATACTGTACCAATGCTGTGATAATAGCAAGAATTTCATCCTCAGTTTTCTTCTTCAAACAATCGACCAACTCAGCTGAACCACAGGAGGACATGTTAGCAACAATCTGCAAATCAAACACATACATTATATATATATATATATATATATCATTATAACTTTTTTAGGAAATTTAAGCTTAAAATATCTAACTTTTCCAGCTAAAATTTCCAACACTTCCTTTATTTTATTTTTAATAACATTGCAATTTTTTGTGTGTGTATAATGTTCATTTCTGCAACAACAATGACCTTTGCTGCTACCCTTTAAAGTAACATTGTAGTTTCATATTTACAATATGCTTTTTTGAAAAACTATAACATAATACACATTATTTTAGGAAATAAAAAATTAAAATAAAATATTAGAACCTTTCATGTAATCATCAAAAAGCAAAAATAGTGCCACAATTTTTATTTTTTTGCTTATCGGTTTCCACTGGGATGAAACCTCCAATGCAGAGAACTCTTTAGTTGTTTCTATTGAAGTTTGTGATTCGTTAGTACCAGTGCTTTCAATAAAACGAACAGAAATCTCAACAGCTTACAATGCCCCATCCCGGTTCAAGAAACAGCTAAACAAAGCAATGCTGGACTAATGTAGCATATCAAATTCATATTAAATACATTGTAAAACATTTACTTTATTAGTTTAAGTTTCTAAAAGCATTTTGGAATTCTATACATTTTAGTTCAGGATATCATACGACTAATATTTTTAGAGTTCTTTTTTATTTTATTTTTATATGCAATTTGGCTTCAGTGAGAGACAGCCATTGCTTTGTTTGTTAAAGGGACATGTAGGATTTTCTAGCAATATAATATGCCCAAGTATGTACTTACTTATATATATATATATATATATTATTTTTTTTATTTTTATTAGGAAGTCCTGCTTTTCAATGCCTAAAATCATAGTCCCTGCGTGGGTCTATAGCTCATGGAGATATAGGCTATGATGTACTAGCTGTGCAGTGCCTCATACTAACCAATCAGTTACTATGTCTCAGCAATATGCATCATTATGCTGCTGAGACAGGTCACTGATTGGTAAGTATGAGACACTGCACGTCCAGTACAGTCTGTATCTTCATGACCTGCAGGAGGCAGATACTATTTGCATGATTTTAGGAATTACAAATAGAGCTTATAAGCACGTTTTAATAAAATAAAGTACATAAATACACTAGTATACACTAAATAAATCCCAAACAATTCCATATCTGTTTTACCTGTTTTGTCAATTGGGAGAGGACCTTCGATCCCAAAAAGTTCCAGTTGTTGCTAAAGTAAATCTGCATTTATTATTGAAAGTGCTTTCAATAGAAGTTAATTGCTATACATGAGGTACTCTTGCAGGTCTTGATCCAGTGTAACAGAAAAGTCAATAGCAGCATAATCACATTTAATAGTAAATTAATTAAACATGGTATTAATTATTTTTTTTACTTTCTAAAAAAAAAAAAAAAAAGTGTCCATTTTTAAGAGTATACAGTAAATATGTAACCTCCGTGGTCCTGTCATACATTCACATTTTCATTATTTAGTAAGGTTACAATTCCCAATGTGAAGGATTTAGTGTCTGTATGAGATAAGCTGGATCCAAAGAAGGGGAGAAAAGAAGAAGCATTCTCACATTTCTATAAAACAGGACCTCTTCAACTGTACTGACCACCAGGCCAGGAAGTATCGCAACTCCACTCTGAGAGATCGCCCTGTGAAAAAGGCCCTTGGATAGAGGGGATAGCACCTGGGGATAGAGCGAAAGAGTGAGATCAAAAGGAACACAATCAGAAAAAGATAGAAAATGCATGAGAGAAAGAGAAAGAGACAGAAAGAGAAAGAAAAGGCATGAAAGATTGCAAAAACACAAGAGGAACAAATGGAAAAACACTCAAAGTGAAACTTATGGTTAGAGAGCTGTAAAGAACAATCAGAAAAAAGAGAGAAAAAAATGTCATTAAAAAAAAAAGGCATAATTAAATAAAAAGCAAAAGGATAAAAAAAAGTGTACACAAGAGAAAGAGAGAGTTAGAGCTAGATAAAGAGCATCGCCACCCAACCATCCATTTACTATTGTTGTTATGGTACCTAACACTTCCTGCAATTGTTTCTAGAGGTTGTGTATTGTTGCAGTGAATTTGTAAAATCTAATCACAGTAAAGAGGTTGGTGATCGGCCAGTGGACTCCTCCTGGGACATGCCTAGATGGAAATGGCCAAGGAAAGTTTCTAGATTTAAAATAGAGGACACATAATCAGATGGTTTCTGCATATCTGGTTAGGTATTTGCCACACCGCAGTGATGGGAAGTAGAGGATATAGTCAGTTGGTGGTTGTATGCGGAACCATAAAGACCCTTTAACGGCCCCACAGGTTGTAGTGACTTAGTACCCACTTGACAAACTTAAGACCGTGAACTAAATTTTGGTATGATCTGATCTGGCCGGGAGTGGGGTTTCATTTTAATGGAGTAAAAAAAGCTGTGACCTTTCATTTGCAACAAATAGGTATGATGTCTGATTATTGGTGTGGCATATTACAAGGAGGGTGGTGAGCTGTGAATCTGACTAACCTTCATACTCCAACAATCTACAGCATCGTGCAGTCTAAAAATTATACAACTTAAGAAATTACATCGGATATACCTATTTTATATAAAAGCTGACCAATGCCAGATGAAGGTATGGCGATTATGTTTATGTTATTTTGCCTGGTCCAGATCACAATCTCTGTATTGAAATATAGACTAATTAAGTGGCTTTCATGTATAAGCTAAAATAGTAGCTTCCTCGTTTTTGGTAAACCGTCAGTAACACTTAAATCTACACAGTAAATTGAATATATGAATCACTGTCTGCAGAACCATAAGAAGTATTAAAAATAACAATATAATATTTAACTCTAAAGTCACCATAGTAGCAGGTAAACCTATTAAGCCATATATGTTTTTGTGTTTAGCCCTTTTAATATAGAAGTATACAGTGCCTTGCAAAAGGATTCGTCCCCTTGACTTTTTACCTATTTTGTTACATTACAGCTTTAAGTTCAATGTTTTGTTAATCTGAATTTTATGTGATGGATCAGAACACAATAGTCTAAGTTGGTGATGTGAAATGAGAAAAATGTATACATAAAACTATTTTTCAGAAATAAAAAAGAGGAAATTGGCATGTGCGTATGTATTCACCCCATTTGTTATGAAGCGCATAAAAAGATCTGTTGCAACCAATTACTTTCAGAAGGCACATAATTAGTTAAATGATGTGCAATCTAAGTGTCACATGATCTGTCATTAAATATACACACCTTTTTTGAAAGGCCCCAGAGGCTGTAACACGAAGCAAGAGGCACCACTAACCAGACTCTGACATGAAGACCAAGGAACTCTCCACACAAGTAAGGGACAATGTTGTTGAGAAGCACACGTCAGGGTTAGGTTATAAAAAATATCCAAATCTTTGATGATCCCCAGGAGCACCATCAAATCTATCTTAACAAATTGGAAATAACATGGCACAACCGCAAACCTGCCAAGAGACGGCCGCCCATCAAAGCTCACGAACCAGGCAAGGAGGGCATTAATCAGAGAGGCAGCACAGAGACCTAAGGTAACCCTGGAGGAGCTGCAGAGTTCCAAAGCAGAGACTGGAATATCTGTTCATACGACGACAATAAGCCGTATGCTCCACAAAGTTGGGGTTTAATGGCAGAGTGGCCAGAAGAAAGCCATTACTTTCAGCAAAAAATAGAATGGCACTTTTTGAGTTTGAGAAAAGGCATGTGGCAGACTCCCAAAATGTATGGAGGAAGGTACTGGTCTGATGAGACTAAAATTAAACTTTTCGGCCATCAAAGAAAACGCTATGTCTGGCGCAAACCCAACACATCACATCACCCAAAGAACTGGGAAACTGGGCGGAGTTGAGGGAAAGATGGATGGTACTAAATACAGGGATATTCTTGAGCAAAACCTGTACCACTCTGTGCGTGATTTGAGGCTAGGACGGAGGTTCACCTTCCAGCAGGACAATGACCCCAAACACACTGCTAAAGCAACACTTGAGTGGTTTAAGGGGAAACATGTAAATGTGTTGGAATGGCCCAGTCAAAGCCCAGACCTCAATCCAATAGAAAATCTGTGGTCAGACTTAAAGATTGATGTTCACAAGCGCAAACCATCCAACTTGAAGGAGCTGGAGCAGTTTTGCAAGGAGAAATGGGCAAAAATCCCAGTGGTAAGATGTGGCAAGCTCATAGAGAATTATCCAAAGCGACTTGGAGCTGTGATTGCCGCAAAAGGTGGCTCTACAAAGTATTGACTTTAGGGGGTGAATAGTTATGCACATTGACTTTTTCTGTTATTTTTTCCTATTTGTTGTTTGCTTCACAATAATAATAAACAAACATCTTCAAAGTTGTAGGCATGTTCTGTAAATTAAATTATGCCAATCCTCAAACAATCCATGTTAATTCCAGGTTGTGAGGCAACAAAACACGAAAAATGCCAAGGGGGTGAATACTTTTTCAAGGCACTGTAGAATAGTGTAGCCAAAAGTCTACAACAGGTGAGGGGAAATGCTGTTGTTCCATTCACCTCCACCTTGTGCCTTTGTGTAGATGTTGTTGTACCTATTTTTCTGAGCTGTCTTTTGGTGTAAGCTGCCACCACTTGAAGTTAAGTAAACCCTTAGAACGTATACAGACACTCAAGTTTAAAATCCTTTCTGCTACTGCCTACAAAAGTCACAAACTACCGCGTACCAGTGACTAATTGTAATTCATTTTAAGCAGTCACCCTTCCTGTAACAAAAAATAATAAAATAAAAATATAGTGTGGTTCCCTTAGTGATAATGTGTGTCAATACAAATTAGAGATCATTGTTTGTTCTCATTGCATGGCAACAAGTAAAGGAAATTACATAAATAAGTAAAGAACAGATTTACCAGTGCAGCAACGCTTACTCCACCAGCAGATTCTCCAAATATAGTAACAGAGCCTGGGTCACCACCAAAATCCTCAATGTTTTCTTGAACCCACTGCAGAGCAGCTACTTGATCCAAAAACCCATAGTTCCCAGGTGCTTGTTCATCACCAGTACTGAGAGATAAATAGCAATGCAATGTTCACCTCACTTAAAATATGGTTTATATAGGAGGCATCTTTTTAAAACATTATTACTTCAATATATATATATATATATATATATATATATATATATATATATATATATATATATATATATATATATATATATATTTGTATACATTTCTACTGTTAGAAGTTGGTTAATGCAATGGTATCCTTGTTTATTCATTTTAAGACATTATCAGAAATAACTCATGTGTATTTGGTAGAAATTAAATAATAGACCCACAAATTAGTCAATTGTATATGTGAGTGGTGTATTACTGTAAGAATAATAATAGTTTGATAAAATAATCCACCAGGTCTTGCATAGTTAATTACCAGCCATATTCTGTAATACAAAAGGCAACAAATGCCAGAAGCCTCATACCAAAATAACCTACAAGAATGTGTGAAATAATTTCCGAATATACCAGATATCGACTGATATTTATTTACAGGAAAAAAAAAACTTGGCCTTCGGTAGGAAGGTACGGGAAAAACATTTGTAAATTTGGATAGCTGAAGACAATCACATGTGAGGAGCTTTATGGTATAAACATAGTCTAGGACATCCTTAGATGGATGTAATGTTAGAGCCTGTATGGGAACCAAGTGCTAGTTACCCAACTTTTTATCAAGTATGATTTATGAAGAGGGGAAACAAAGGCCAAATGCATTATAAACATCCGAGTACTGTTCATTAAGGGAGATACTCCAAGGAGGAACTGCCTGAAGAAAGCCAAAAGTGACTTGTAGACCTTGAGTGGAAACTATGCTATATCTCTTTCCTCTTACTCCCCAATAGGGTAATTAATTTGCTTTGTTGGTTGAGTGTTTCAATGCTCTGGTAACTAATATTTTTCTCTCCCTGTATACGGTTTTGAAATTAATTTTCTTTTCTTCTGTGGAGTAGATAATTAATGTTTTCATGAGCTGCAGAGCGAAGACCCATACATGGACTATTTATTTGATTTTAGGCAGTAAAAACAGAGCTTATAAGCACTTCTTAATATATTAAAGTACATCAAATAGATACATAGACATGTTTATATATCTAGAAAAGTCCAGAAACATTTCATGTACCTTTAATTTGATTCTAAATAGTCTAGATTCTCTCACAGTTGAAGCTGCAGGGTAAACAAATAGAGACTCTTATAAAGGACAAACTAAAGGGCTGTGGCATTTTCCCCTAGATGCTTAGTAATACTGGGCACTGTATGTAACATATAAAAACAACTGTGTGATTTACCTTAAGAATCCCGGTATGCCCAGTCTGTACTGGAGGGATACGGTTACCACATTTTCATTGGCAGACAAAACAGATCCATCAAACATAGAAGCTGCTCCCATCATTAATGCTCCTCCATGTATGAACACCATGACCTGGTCAGGAAGAAAATTAAGTATAATTCAGGATAATGAGTAAATATGTTTTTTTTATTGGATAACCTTTTTTTTCCCCATCTCTAGAAAGTGTTCTGCTTCTGAAGTAAAATAAGTTGTCTCTTCTATACGACATGGTTTAGTACATTTACAATTTGCAAAAACATATTTATAGGCTAATAAAAATAAAGTTTTTTTTAATTAATCAGATTGTATTTGCACATAGTCTTACAGTGCAATATGCATCATAAAAAGTGATTTGCATCATTTGCATATCACTAATAAAATCCTTAGCAAAAGTGGAAATTCTATTCACATGGCGCTCTATTTTATTATCCAAATAGCAATTACATGAGCCTGTAAATGTTACTGATATTCAATTGGCTACTTTTAGATAATCGCATTCGATTTGCGAGTTACAGGCTCAAAAGCACCGCCCAGAACTCCATCCTATCTCCTACTGATGTTTTAAGCCCGCAAATGTTACCAATGCTAAAGACGCAAAATCAATATTCAATTACAACAATTCAGCAAGCCCGCAATTGCCTCCAAACCCGTAAATGGCAAATGTATCAAAAACTTTGAGCCTCATTCAATTTGGGGCTTGCAACTCTTTTACAGACAGCCAAATGTCGATGGCGATTGAGTTGCGGGCTTCATTTGGTCTCAGATTGCGATGCAATTTAATTGGCCAGGCTGGCAAGTTAGGTGTTGGTTCTGAAAATTGGAACACCAAGCCGTCGGATGTAGCCTTTTTCCTGGCTTGAACATTTTGGGGGGGGGGGGGGGGGGGAGCAAGCCCATAACTCCCGATGCAGAAATAGGCCAAGGAAACAGAGATCGTCATCATGTTCAACCTCCAAGCACATAACTCTTAAGTGAAGGCAGAAAGACTTTGAAAATAGGAGGTTGGATTTCAAAGATTTAAAAATTGCATGCTCTTTTCATTAATTTATATTTTTTAAATGGTGTAGTGTTCGCTTTTAAAGGAATTCAAGTTTTTACTTAACTTGAATGTTAGTAAGAAATATCCAAAGTCCTGAAGGGACCATACATTACAGGTTCCTCTAAATGCCTATGTATACACTAAATTGCATACATCAATTATAGTTTAGCTTTTTGGGATTAGCATATCTGCAGAAGCTAGACAAAAAGGTACAAGCTGAACTTATTGCTGCAGTAAAAAGAGTGGATAAATCTTTTGCAGCAAGTTTGTGTCTCCAGATTATGAAAGGACCAGAAAGCACAAACAGCTGCAATGAGGAAAAAACTAAAAAACTGGGTTATACAAAAACTTCTATAAACCAGTGAAATATGCAACCATTTTAAAAATAAAAATCAACATTTTAAACTTGTTTTGGTGCTCTGACGATTATGATGATGGAGAACAGCATTAATAAATTCAGTGTCACTTGAATAAACTACTTATGAGCACGGTAGGGGCATTAAAAATAAAATGGAATATGTCAATCATTCTAAATGTAATTACAAATGTGGGAGTGTATGGAACTGTATTTTTAAATTAATATGTCTCAAACTTAGGTTAAATTGCAGCTTTATACTATAGTATCTGGATATATAATCTGGATTTGATTATTATAGTACTTACAGGTAACTTGGAATTCTTTTTTCTGTTTGCTGGGGTGAAGACATTGAGGTACAAGCAATCTTCTGACACTGGAGGGATCTGGAACTCTGCCATCAAGAACTGCATTAGTGCTTCCATCGTTGCTTTAACTTGTAAACACCTGCGAAACAGAACGAAGAAGGAAGGATTTTATCAAACTTATGGTGCTATTATATAGTTGCTATTTATATTAAAAAATAATGACATAGAAGGAGTTGAACCCAGGACTCCAGCTTCACAGCTAGCTACATTGACTGCTAGGTTAAAGCTCCACACGCTAGTTAGCAAGTAAAAATAAAACTATATTTGTTAATTATAGAGCCAACACTTGCAATGTAATGGTTCTTTTAATTGCTGGTACGATTTTGTGCAACTGACTGGTGCAGCTCGTGATCTATTCTGCCACAGTGGTGTAGGATAGAAACAGCCTAAAACCACTTCAAAATCTCATAACTCAGTTAATTAACCAGCAATTTTAAAAAGGAAAGCACTTTTTCCCCAGTTTTTCCATCCAATCTGAGCATATATGGTGACTTCAATGTCTCTAAGAAATGGAAAAGCTGTTCACCATAATAAGCAGTGATTGAAATGATTGCAAAGTTACCACAACCCATATGTCATGTTAACTTACATTGGTGGATCTTGTATTGCTTCTCTGAGGCCGCTCCATGCTTCAGCTTTTTGTGGAGGTGCAAACCTCAATGCACCAACTGGAGGCTTTGCAAATGGAATTCCCAAAAAAACATGTATGGCTCGATCCGTCTCCTTCACATTTACAGTTTTCCCTTGTAGCTGTCCTTGCTTTGTTGCGAGTATTGGATTCACATCTTCTTGCCCTGAAAAGAAAATATAGATAGAGGTTGATAAGGGGGCTCCAGACTTGGACTCCTTGCTCACTGTGCCTTAGGGAGTACAGCTGCACCTCACTGATGAGGCTCAAGAGAAGCCGAAACGTATATCTAGGGTTGCCGTTTCTCCTGTTCAGGGTAGAATTGCCTGGTATTTTGGGGCAGGATCACTCTTTTGAGTGGGACCAGACTGATATACTACAGGATATTTCTCCCTGTGAAGAGCACACGCGGCTAAAAGGGGCTGTCTGAATAGGTAACCAGACCTATAGAGAAAACCTACTTAGCTGTTTGTTCTCAGATGGGCACCTTTGATTCTTTTTGTTTAAGAAAATAGATATAACCTATGTTTTACTGGAGTTTAGAAACTTGTGTTCCTCTTCTAATAATCACAGCTTCTGTTCACTTTTCTCTCCCTGACTGTTAAAAAAATACAATTTTGCATTCTCTACACAGTTACATTTTTGTAAAATAAAAACATATCCACAAATTGTTAGCTTTATGTGATGTCACAGAAACTGTACAGAAAATGCGTCAGTCAATAAAGAAGGGTAGGTGTGGAGACATATCTGGGCTGTCCAACAATGGACTCTAAGGATCATTTAAGAAAAGTGTTACCGCTCTTCTAATAAGGTCTTGTAATCTCTTGGATCCTGAAGTATTGGGATCTGCTGGCGGCTCCAGAAGGTGCTGATAAACTTCTTGAGTTTGGAGGAGGCTTTGAATACACAAGACATTTTGGAAAGCTTTTTAGTTTACAGCTACCCATTCCTTTGAGAAAGTAGAGGGCACAATCACCACAGAAGAAAAACTGAAACCTTACCTTGAAATATAATTGCGTATAAAAAGTTAAAAATATCAGGATGTGTTTTGTTTTTTATTATTTGCTTATAAAGCATTTTCATCATTATCAAATCTAGTTGCATTAAAGGTTATATGGAAAATAAATTGAAAAGAGTGATCCTTTCAAACAGAGTGCAGCCTTAGATATGTAGATGGTGACAGGTCATCCAAGGAGCCGGAGGTCACAGGGTTATACGTGAAGGCTTTGAGTCAACCTCTAATGCAGCTTGTACATGAGCACAACCTTCTCTGACCACACCATCCCACGTTTAGTCCTGAAATCCTGCCCTGTGGTCAGCACCCAAGGACTAACTTTGCCTACATTTTTTTCTAGGAAAAGTAACAGATGCCTGGGTATAAAATATTTTTTCATACAGTCAAGGCTTGTATCTTTCTAGTTTTAGACTTGGTTTGCTCTTCCCTTAAAGGGATACTGAGGCCCTGATCAAGGTTAAAAAATGGCAATGGAGAAATGGATTCCTCGTAAAACAATTATGGATCAACACCTATGCAGTATGCACATCCCTTGATCAAATTTGTCCCTTGAAACAATGGAGAACCTTGAGTTTCTAGCCCCCTTAAAATGGATATATAAGTGAGCTGGGTTTCACATGTGTCCCAATAAACAGCTACTGATTAGTAGAAAAATATGTATTATATTGAAAAGTTGAATGTACTTACATATTTATATGCTATATTCTGATATGTGGATGTGCACACCCCTAGGTTGCTTATATAAAGTGTACCATGCAGGGTATAGTGCATGACCTCTAAAGGAAATGATGGTTGGTGGGGTCACAGATGAAATTGCTCATAAGGAGACAGAAAGGGAGAGAAAAAAAAAAAAAAAAAAAAAAACAGACAGCAACTGCCAGATTGTGATACAAATATTTCAGTCTTTACTTCCTCCTGATTGGCCAAAACTATTTTTTCAATTGTATACCAGTTTAGCCTGGGTTTGGAGGGTGTTAACCCTAAGTTTCAACTGACAGATATTAAAAGATATTTTTATAACTTCAAGGTAAGGTAATATCACTTTAAAAACAGAAAATCATTACAAATTATCCATCACATACAATAGTCATAAGAATGACTCCACTGTGAACGATGGTTGTATTTGATAGCACCCAGTCATTACACATGAATATCTCTAAGAATTGCTCACTCTGAAGTAAGAAAAACGTTTTTTTGAAGCATACAACAGACTAACATTAGCACTTTATAAAATCGAGATCATAAATGCATTATGTAGTTGCAAAGATAAAGACCTGCAATGTTATCAGGCAGTTAGACCCCTCTTCAACCCAGCACCCAGAGACACACATTAGCATACTGAGCTGCTAAATTAATTCTAAATATTTCAGAAATTATTAACTTTAGAGAAAAACTAGTACAATATATAACCAGGCTTTAATGTTCTTTAAAGTTAAATCATCTTCCCGTTGGGGTGGCAGAGTCACTTTGTTGGAGTGGCAGAGTCAGGTGAATGATAGCAACAACCCCATGTTGATTTGTAAATAAATATAATTGTAATTTGTTGTCATAAAAATATTTGAACCTATCCTGTTTTGTGTTCGCCACTGTAGAAGCATGCCGGCGTGCTCGCTTTGCCATCTAGTGGTGAAAATTAGGTAGTACACCTGCACCATCTGGTAATAAGCTCCTGTAGTGTAAAAACACATCCATATGAACACCCCAACTTCCCAACCCTCTACCCCCTAACCTCCAAACCCCCTAAACCTCTACCCCTAACCTCCAAACCCCCTGACCCTCTACCCCTAACCCTCTACTCCTAACCCCTAACCCCTTACATTAACAGATGGCGCAGGCGTAGTAGCTCATTGATACCACTAGATGGCAACGCGAGTAGGCGGCGTCGCGCAACAGCAGTGAACAAAGAACAAGATAGGACCAAATATTTAAATGGATAATAAAAATTGGATATTTAAAAAACAAATGACACAAATAGCTTCCCACTCTACTAATTAATGTATCTCACCATTATTTATCTCACATAGTGGGGGTGATAAATCACAAGATAATCTCACGTTTTTATACTTATTTATCGGTTTACTTTTTATTTCTTCAACAACTGGGGCTTTTAAGGCAAGTTGTCATGCTATATAAAGTATGTCTGAAATGCATGATGACCTGTCCTTGTTTTACAGAGGGTTTTCTTTATAAAGTTCCAGCTAGAATTACGTTTATTTTATTTAAAGAGACCCTTTTAATGTTAAACCTATTTTTAGTTCACCATTAATGAACATAAAAAAATACATGCGGAAATAGCCACAAAGCAAATATTTAGCTAGAAAATAAAATTAGTTTACCCCATTCATGGCCACTGATGTACCCCTTTCCACCTATCTCATTGGCCTAAGCACTACTGAAGTGAAGTGGAGGATTTCAACTGCAACAACTTATTCAAGGTTTACCAGACTCCTAATCAAAATTACTGCAGTTAAAAATGTTCACGTGATTTCTGGGTGCACCTAACTTACAGAGGATTTGTAGCAATAAAAGTAATTATATATATATATATATATATATATATATATATATATATATATATATATATATATATATAAACTTTTATACATTAGCTCTTTCAAACCAAATTTCCCCTTTAATATTAGTCAATTGTAAAAACAAATAAAATATCGGACCTTTCCTATTTTATGCTGCCACACGTGTGCGCCGCGCGCGGCACTGGAAGCCTCCTGTTGCCGGGTGCACTTGCGTCCCGCGTCCTAATGTACTCCCTAAGCCCCCTAACCCCCTATACCCCTTGTCGACACTAACTCCCTACACCAATTAGCGGGCCTAAACCTAACCTCCTACACCCCTTGCCGGCCCTAACCCTAATCCTAACCCTCTACACCCCTTGCTGGCCCGAACCCTAATCCTAACCCCCTACACCCCTTGCCGGCCCTAACCCTAATCCTAACCCCCCTACACCACTTCCCGGCCCTAAACCTAACCTTAAGCCCCTACACCCCTTTGCGGCCCTATCTCTATCCTCCTAACCCTCTTAACCTAAACCCTTAAAACTAAGTCCCTAACCCCCTATACCCCTTCCTGACACTAACCCCCTACCCTGTAAACCTAACCTGAAAACCCCTAACCACTTACCGGCCACAAGGAGACCGCTTCATCAGCGCAGGGCAGTGCAGCATGCGTATGTGCACATAACAGATGCACGTGTGGTAGCATAAAACAGGAAAGCACCAAAATATCTAAGCTGCACTGACCTTTCCTGTTGGGTGGCCAGTAGAAGTGGCACTTAGCAGCAGCTAGTTGGCACTGACAATATTTTACTGCCAATTTCAGTGAAATGTAATTCAATTTCATAGCGTTTAGGTTATGGTAAGGGTTAGGGTAATGTTAGGGGTAACAGTTTAAAGTTCGAAATGGTTTAAAATGTCCACATCGACATCTAGCTGCCCCTCGCCACACCGCTACAGACATTGCTCCCGGCCAACCAACAGGAAAGATCCAGATGCACTTTGAAGCTAAATATGTGATATTTCCTCACAGTTAATATACTTTTTTAATCCAATTTCTTGTAGGTCTGGTATAAAAGTAATATTTTGCATTTGCTGCCAGGAAATACACATTAAAAAATTAAAAAACAGAAAAAAAGCCTAAAAACATACTAAAAATGATAACCCAACCGTGGGCAGATAACAATCATAAGATGTATTTTATATTTCTATAGAGTTTTTATCTAAAGTTAGATGGTTTATGACGAGATAGCTTGAAGGGTTAGGATAGCACTGGTCAAGAGGTGAATGTCCTGCACAACAACCTAGGATAGAACTACAACATTAATTAACCCTTTTATGTTAGAGAATGTTTTTCATTGCTACTTGCCAGTTCATTCATGCTGTATCTTACCTGCAGCTCCTATATCCAAGGGCAGACACAGGACAAGCAGGACTTGGATTAGGAAGCCCATGTGTACAAATGCTTCTGAGGGGCTGGTACCAGACACTTTCCGAGCAGAGATCTCAGTCTTGCCACAGCCTGACTCTAGTGAACTGAATTCATTATCTCATTGAGATCTGGAATACTGTATCTGATTGGTTGTCGGTCATGTGCTTCTCTCCTAGTGGTTGCTTACTGGTGCCAGAATGTAATTTGCACAAAGCACAATGTAAAACCCTTAAAGGCCCACAATAAATTGTATTTAAAGGGAAAGTATCACGGTCCTAGTCAGTTTCACTAGCGCAAGCCATGGCCGGAGAATAGCACTCTCACTCCTCTATCAAAGGCTGAGTTTACTTAAGGTGGATTACTGCAATTACCTTTACAACAATGATATAGAAGCAAGAAAGAGTGTTATAGGTAATTATAATGCGGGATCTGGGTGGTTAGAGGATAGGAGATCATAATGGGACCCACCCCCGGGGACCCCGTCCCCCAGGTCCCGTTATGAACTCCTATAACACTCTTTATGCTTTTATATCATTGCTGTAAAGGTAACTTCAGTAATGCACCTTAAGTGGACATAGCCTTTGACAGAGGAGAGGGAGTGCTGATCTCCAGTCATCACTTGCGCTAGTGTAACAGACTAGATACCTCTTAAGTCTTAGGGTATGTATATTGCGATTATCAAGTTAAAAAAAAAAAAAAAAACTTCTGTGCTCTTGTAATTTATTTACCTGTCTCAGTGAAAACATTTCCCTGTTCTGTCCCCGCCAGCAGGTGGCAAAGCGGTGGCTTGCCCAGACTTTTCTTAATGTTAGTGTTTAAGGTTAGGGCTCAGGGTTAGGGTAATATTGGCTGATGATAGGCTTTACATAGTAGAGTAGTGTCGCACTATGTCTGCCATTATTTTACTATGGGAAACTTATCATCTGCCACTACCCATACCGCGGGCCCTGAACCTTAACTCAAGCCCTCACTCTAAGAACAAATTGAGCAAGGTTTTGGTGTTCCACCGTCGCGCCACCTGCCAGCCACTGATGGCGGGGACAAAACAGGAAATAAGTCTATTATCAGTGTAATCAGGAGATTCAAGGTATCATTTTTATGTTAGCGTTCGCTGATCATATTGTTTTTTTAGTAAACATACAAAATTTTTAATAAAAAAAAAATTTTTTTTTTACTTAATTAGTACCTTTATTATTTTTTTTTCTTTCCCATTTTACATACAACCAAACTAGGAAATATACACATAGAAAACTGACATTCTATTGCAAAAAAAGCGAGGTATAATTTTCTGTATGTAGCGACATATAAATAATTATATTTGCAATTGGTTAGTAAAATTTTCACTGGAAGTTGTAGATATGCTAGTTACAAAGGGCCTCATTCAATTGCGATTTGGTCAATTGAATAGGGCTCTAAATAAGCACATAACATATATTTTTTAAAGAAGTTTTTAGTTAGTGAAAACCTTGTTTTTGGATAGATGCTTACTAACTAAAAACTTCTTTAAAAAATAAATGTTATGTGCTTATTTAGAGCCCTATTCAATTGGCCAAATTGCAATTGAATGAGGGCCAAAGTGAGGTATTTTAAGCATAAATTACATTAAAAAAAGATTCTCCCTCTCCATAACTCTCTATATCTTATAGTGATTAATAAACTGTCAAAGTGTGTTTGTGTTAAAATGGTCAGTTAGTAAGAATAATGACAAGACATTAACACATACAATTCTCTGCGGCCATTATGATTTAACTTATTGGCCATACCCCCTTTTCCTCATCCTCCCACTCTATTAGCTTAAATGATGGCTATAGACGGATTTATGAGGTGGTTTGGTCTTTTCTTGTAATTTATACTTAAATTACCTCATTCAGACCCCAGAGAATGATTTCTCATCAAAGTTAGTGCCTGGTTTTGATCGTGATCAGTTTATGTTTTTCACATAGATATTAGAAAAATAGCTTAATGTCCCAAAGGTCATTACATATTACAGGCTATGATCTGTTATTGGCAAGAGATACCCATCGTGAGCGAGTCAGACAAGCTGACTGGCAGTAAAAATGTAAAACTTCATTGTAAGTTTACCACAGCAAAACATTTTTTTTTTAAATTGATATAGTACTTACAGGGATCTGGTCTGTTTAATAGCCGCACACAGGCAGAACACTGGGGTTGAATGCTGCACCACAGCATCACCTGGTGGTGAAAAAAGTTACTGCAGGCAAAGAACTATTTCCACCTTCCGACATGTTGCAAGTTGACGGCGTTGATTCGACAGCGAGGCCATTGCCATGTTCGGCACGGGCACTCGACCCCCAAAGAAATAGTTATTTGCCTGCAGTAACTTTTTTTCACCACCAGGTGGTGCTGTGGCACAGCATTCAACCCCAGTGTTCTGCCTGTGTGCGGCTACGAAATAGTCAAAGACCACTTACAGTGTTAAATTATATCATGTCTGGAAGCTCCACTGAGTCAAATAAATGAATACTTGAAAAATGGATCTTTCATGTTGGGTAGTTGGGAGCAGTGTTGGTAGAAGTGCATTGAGAAACCGCTAGATGGCGCTGTCGATAAACCTTATACTAAGCCCTTACCTCTTACCCTAAACCCTTATAGTAACCCTATGAAATTGAGTTACATTTTAGATGAAATTCAGTAAATTTGGGGCAGCGTTATCTAGCAGCCGCTTGCCGTCACTGCTAGCAGCCACACAACAGGAAAGGTCCAATGTCGTTTGTTAAAGGGACTCTGTTACCCCAAAACTGTGTTATTTTGTTTAGGTTACTCTTAAATAGAGATGTCACGAATAGTTCGCTGGCGGACTGTTCCCGGCGCACATAGCATGTTCGCGTTCACGGCGAACTGCGAACATATGCGATATTCGACCCGCCCCCTATACTTTATCATTGAGCAAACTTTGACCCTGCTTGTCACAGTCAGCAGACACATTCCAGCCAATCAGCAGCATACACTCCCTTCCAGAGCCTTCTACCTCATGGACAGCAGCCATTTTGGAATCATAACTAACTTGCAGTCTTACTGAGAGGAGGCTGAGTGTAGGTGATACTGCATCAATAGGGAAAACCATAGCTAGGCTACTGTACACAGTGTGCAATACAGTACTGAAGGACTCTTTTGATCTCTGCTGCAAGGACACCCCTGTGTCTCTTCCCCCCCTTATCATCATCCTTCCCTCACCTTAGCACCCAACCCTAACACCCCTCACACTTATCCATAACACCCATTAACCTAACACCTAACCCTAACACCCCTCACACTTATCCCTAAGACCTAACACCCCTCACACTTATTCCTAACATGCCTCACCCTAACACCCCTTACACTTATCCTTAACACCCCACACCCTAACACCTAACCCTAACACCCCTCACACTTATCCCTAACACCCCTCACCCTAACCCTAACACCCCTCACGCTTATCCTTAACACCCCTCACCCTAACACCTAACCCTAACACCCCTCACACTTATCCCTAACACCCCTCACCCTAACACCTAACCCTAACACCCCTCACACTTATCCCTAACACCCCTCACCCTAACCCTAACACCCCTCACACATATCCCTAACACCCCTCACCCTAACACCTAACCCTAGCACCCCTCACACTTATCCCTAACACCCCTCACCCTAACCCTAACACCCCTCACACTTATCCCTAACACCCCTAACCCTAACACCCCTCACACTTATCCCTAACACCTAACCCTAACATCCCTAACACCTAACCCTAACACCCCTTACACTTATCCCTAACACCCCTCACCCTAACACCTAACCCTAACACCCCTCACACTTATCCCTAACACCCCTAACCCTAACACCCCTCACACTTATCCCTAACACCCCTCACCCTAACACCCCTCACACTTATCCCTAACACCCCTCACCCTAACCCTAACACCCCTCACACTTATCCCTAACACCCCTTACCCTAACCCTAACACCCCTCACACTTATCCATAACACCCATCAACCTAACACCTAACCCTAACATTCTCACACTTATCCCTAAGACCTAACACCCCTCACACTTATTCCTAACATGCCTCACCCTAACACCCCTTACACTTATCCCTAACACCCCTCACACTTAGCCCTAACACCCCTCACCCTAACACCTAACCCCCTCACCCTTATCCCTAACACCCCTCACACTTATCCCTGTGTCTCTTCCCCCCCTAATCATCAAGGGAGGGGGGAGGATGATGAGGGAGGGGGGAAGAAACACAGGGGAGGATGATGAGGGAGGGGGGAAGAGACACAGGGGAAGATGATGAGGGAGGGGAAAAAGAGACACAGGGGAGGATTATGAGTGAGGGGGGAAAGAGTCAAAGGAGAGGTTAATGATGGAGGGGGGAAGAGACACAGGGGAGGATGATGAGGGAGGGGGTAAAGAGATACAGGGGAGGATGATGAGGGAGGTGGGAGGATGATGAGGGAGGGGGGATGAGACACAGGGGAGGATGATGAGGAAGGGGGGAAAGAGACACAGTGGAGGATGATGAGGGAGGGGGTAAAGAGATACAGGGGAGGATGATGATGGAGGGGGATGTTAGGTTATTTATGCCCTTTATGGATTAAAACCAGACTCTGCATCGACTATGAAATTTTCAGTGGGAGTTTTGACATGGATCCCCCTCCGGCATGCCACAGTCCAGGTATTAGTCCCCTTAAAACAACTTTTCCATCACTATTGTGGCCAGAAAGAGTCCCTGTGGGTTTTAAAATCCGCCAGCCCATTGAAGTCTATGGCGGTTCGCCGGGTTCGCGAACATTTGCGGCGGTTCGCGTTCGCTGTTCGCGAACCGAAAATGTTATGTTCGCGACATCACTACTCTTAAAGAACATGAAAAAAACAGTCATACACTGAATTATCCATTTTTTCGTTTCCTAAGAAACTCAGTGTTATTTATGCTGTACTTCTAGTGACTCAGAATACTAATTAGCTGTTTGATGTGCTAATTAAAATCACAGTCTGCCTGTCTATTCCTGTATTGGCAAAAACAATGGCCACCTCTTTCAGTTACAACCCCTCCAGCCATTATAAACTACTCCAAACCATAAATTAGTATATCAAGACGCGCATTAGCTGCAAATCTAATGCTACATTTCTCAAGAATGATTTGTTGCAGAAAAAAAGGATAATAGAATGTATAACCAGTTTTCTGTTGGGATGACAGTGTCCCTCGAACCATATAATCCCATGCATGGGAATTAACCAAAAACAAACCGATCCAAGCATTAAAATAATTCACTGACTACTCTACAATTTGTCTCTCCTACCTCTATATCATTGTCACTGTCGGAGCTAGTGCATAGGGGGGCAAAACAAGAACATTTTCCTGTTTTTTGATTTTCGCGGTTCGGCCGTTAACTTTGTATTTTTCCTATCTCGTATTTTTGTTTTCTAAGTCCCGCATTCGTCAAGTGCTTGCAGCCTAAGGCCATCTCGCATTACCTAAGTGTTTGGAGTTAAGTCCTGCATGTTTCATTGCCTCCACTGCTCGCCTTACGCTCCTGGGTGAAAGTGTTACGCGGTTGGCTGTGTTTTGCGCGGTCCAGGGTCGTTCAGCCTTGTTTTCATTTTTTGGCTGCCATTTTTTTTCTCGCAGAGCCCTTTTTGGAGTGGCAAAATCGACTTAATTTTGCATTCCACCTCACTCTCAGATTTCCTGGCTGTTCCCCCGTGCTATGTGTGATGGTTGTTTTTTTTTGTGGGTGTGCTTTGTGTTTTTTGCTTTGCGTGGTTCGGCCGTTAACTTCGTATATCTCATACTTTTTTTTATTTAAGTCCTGTGTCTCGTAAAAAAAAAATTCTAAGTCCTGCGTTCGGCAAGTGCCTGCAGCCTAAGGCGATCGTGCATTTCCTAAGTATTTGGAGGCTAAATCCTGTGTGTTTCATTGCCTCCAGTGCTCACCTCGCTTCACGAGGTGAGCAGGCAATGAGAGCCTTCTCGCAGTCAATGAGCGGTGTTCTTTGGGTGATGGGATGTGTTGAGTTTGCGCTAGACATAGCATTTTCTTTGATTTACCAAAAGTTAAATTTAAGTCTTATCAGACCAGAGCACCTTCCTCCATACATTTTGGGAGTCTCCCACATGCCTTTTCGCAAACTCAAAACATGCCATTTTGTTTGTTGCTGAAAGTAATGGCTTTCTTCTTGCCACTCTGCCATAAAACCCAACTCTATGGAGCATGCGGGTTATTGTCGTCCTACGTACAGATACTCAAGTCTCTGCTGTGGAACTCTGCAGCTCCTCCAGGGTTACCTTAGGTCTCTGTGCTGCCTCTCTGATTAATGCCCTCCTTGCCCGGTCCGTGAGATTTGGTGGGCGGCCGTCTCTTGGCAGGTTTGCTGTTGTGCCATGTTCTTTCCATTTGGTTATGCTACATTTGTTGGTGCTCCTGGGGATAATCAAAGATTTGGATATTTTTTTATAACCTAACCCTGACTTGTACTTCTCAACAACATTGTCCCTTATTTGTTTGGAGAGTTCCTTGGTCTTCATGGCAGTGTTTGGTTAGTGGTGCCTCTTACTTAGGTGTTGCAGCCTCTGGGGCCTTTAAAAAAAAGGTGTGTGTATATGTAATGACAGATCATGTGACACTTAGATTGCACACAGGTGGACAACACTTCACTAATTATGTGACTTCTGAAGGTAATTGGTTGCACCAGAGCTTTTTATGGGCTTCATAACAAAGGGGGTGAATACATACGCACATGCCAATTTTCTGTTTTCTATTTCTAAAAAATAGTTTTATGTAAATATTTTCTTATCTCCACAACCTTTCGCTTTCCTTCTTTCCTGGGCTACTTTTAAAGCCCCATCAGACAGCCAGTTTGACTTCTTAGTTTTCTTTCTTTTAGGGATATCCTTTGTTGCTGTTTCCTGGATTATATTGCAAACCTCTGTCCAGAGTTCTTCAGGCATTCTATCTTCCATGGCTAGTCCCTTAATTCTATTCTTTACTTCCACTGCATATTCACAAGAGATATTATTTACTTTGTATCTACTTAGTTTGATGGTTTTCCCTCTTTTCTTCAGTTTCATTTTCAACTTTGCAATAAGACACTCATACTCTGAGCCTCAGTCAGCTCCAGGTCTTGTTTTTGCTGACTGTATACTGCTCCTCCATCTTTGGCTGCACAGTATATGGTGAATCAGCTTTCTATGTTGTCCATCTGGTGATGTTCATGTGTAGCGTCGTCTTATTCCAGGTGTCTTTTGGTTCCCTACTTTAGCATTCCCATCTCCTATGATGATAGTAACATCTTTTCTTGGTGTTAAATGTCTTCGTTGAACTAGACAACTTCGTCCTCTTCAGCATCCATGGTTGGAGCATAGACTTGGATCACTGTGATGTTAAATTGCTTGCCTTGAACTTGAATTGAATTAATTCTGTATTTAATATTGGGTTGTAACCGAGCACTGCTTTGGCACTATTTGATTGACTAGGATGCCTACTCCATTTCTTCTGCGGGATTCTGAATCAAAGTAGAAGATCTGGTGGTTGTCTGATATGAAGTGTCCCATTCCAGTACATTTAAGCTCTCCAATTTCCAGGATATCAATGTTTAACCTTGTCATTTCATTCTTGACCACATCTAGTTTGCCTTGGGTCATAGTGCTAACATTCCAGGTTCCTATTCTGAATTGGTCTTTGCAGCATCAGACTTTCGTTTCCCCTCCAGACACATCCGCAGCTGGGTGTCATTTCAGCTTTGGCCCAACCACTTAATTAAATCAGGTGTTACTTGTTTTTGCCCTCTGCTCTTCCACAGTAATGTGGTAGACACCTTCTGACCTGAGGGCCCCCCATGGGGGAATAATTATAGGTCATCCCTGAAACCAGACGGCTCCATCTAGCGGCTACTTGCTAGCACTGCAGCTGTCAGTTCTGGCGATTTCTTGTGCATACAGAACGGGATCCCACCCCTCTTACACACACAACTTCTACCAAAATATATGCCTCCAGGGACAAGCAGAGGTATTAACATTTATTTTGTCTCACTAAAAACTAGCTTTATGACTTTTTGTCTGCATAATTATGCTCTAGGTCAGACATAAAATATTCCAACATATATATATATATATATATATATATATATATATATATATATATTTTTTTTATTGTACAGTGATCATTACGTCAAAAGAATAGTGTAAAGCAGGGTTTAGAGGAAGGGGAGGTGTAGGCAGGAATAACATGGAAAAGAAGAGGGGCTACTCTAGTTTGTCGGAGTTAGAGGGAATCTGAGTGACAATTCACATAGTTTACCTACCAGCACTGCAGCTCTGCTTTGGCTGTTTCTATTTTATCTCAGGTTTAAAACATTTTTCACATTACTAGAATACTGGAACATTGAACTTTAATTGGATTAAATGATACAATTAGGTGGATCTTTCCTGTTAGCTGTCAGTACGCTGGGGTGGCCATCAGCCACTAGGTGGTCAATTCATTTCTTGTTAGTGTAAATTTTATTATCTGTCAGTACCCTAGTCCCTAATCCTAACCATAACCCTAGACCCTAACACCTAACCCTAACACTAACCCCTAACCCTAGGAAATTCACTGAAATGTCAGCCATGGCATCTATTGGCTGATGGCCGGTTCTGCATGCGGCCAGCCATCAGGAAAGGTCCCAATTAGGTTACTGTTTTTAAAATAGACTGCTGCTGTGACCTGCCAGTCAACTTCTATATTTCTAATATACTATTTATTGTCACATTTCAAAATAAGTTTTGGAAGATTATCCCATCTAGTTGTGTTTCTTTCGTGTTTTTTCCTGTGTTGATTTTAATTATTCCAATTATTTAAACAGAAAAACTAAGCCAGACCTTAATAGGTGAGTTCTATGGTCATGATAAGCCACTCTGAGAGCAACCTCTTTTAGTTCACTTGTGCCCTTCACAGGGAGAAATATCCTGTAGTATATCAGTCTGGTCCCACTCAAAAGAGTGACCCAGCCCCGAAATACCAGGCAATTCTACCCAGAACAGGAGAAACAGCAATCCTAAGACGCGTTTCGGCCTTTATGGGCCTCGTCAGTGAGGTGCAGCTGAACTCCCTAAGGCACAGTGAGCAAGGGGTCCATGTCTGGAGTCCCCTATTACCCTGTATGCAAATTACCCTTAGGGTTTAGTCTCCCTAAGTGTAATAGGGGACTCCAGACATGGACCCCTTGCTCACTGTGCCTTAGGGAGTTCAGCTGCACCTCACTGACGAGGCCCATAAAGGCCGAAACGCGTCTGCTGTTTGCTGTTTCTCCTGTTCAGGGTAGAATTGCCTGGTATTTCGGGGCTGGGCCACTCTTTTGAGTGGGAACAGACTGATATACCACAGGATATTTCTCCCTGTGAAGGGCACAAGTGAGTTAAAAGAGGTTGCTCTCAGAGTGGCGTATCATGGCCATAGAACTCACCTATTAAGGTTGGTTTGTTCTCTGATGAGCACCTCTGATTTAGTTTTTCTGTTTTTCCAATTATTTAAAGATATTCCTGAAAGGTATGTGAAAAGGTATTTTCATTTTGAAAACTGCTGCTGAATTGAAGAAGTTAGAAGAAACTTTAATGTTTGCATGACCCATAAATGGAGCTGTGCCGAGTTAGTACCTAAGAGAGATAAGAAACTGCATGGTATTAATGCAGAGAAAAAAAAAATTCAGTGCTATCTCTGGCCAATTGAATAGGCCATTATATAAGCACAGAGCATATTTTTTTTTACAGAAGTTTTTAGTTAGTGAAGACCCTGCTTTTAGATAGAAGTTCACTAACTAAAAACTTCTGTAAAAAAATATGCTATGTGCTTATATAGAGCCCTATTCAAATGGTTGGGAAATCTGCTGCCCTCTGTGTCCCCCTCTTGTGTGCCCTCTGTGCCCCTTTCTTATGTCCCCCCTCTCTCTCCCCTTTGTCTCTTCCCCCTCTTCCTCTCCTGTGTCTCACCCCCCCTCTTCCTCCCCTGTGTCTCTTCCCCTCCTCTCCCTCCCCTATGTCCTTTCCCCCTCTCCCTCCCCTGTCTCTTCTCCCTCTCCCTTCCCTGTGTCTCTTCCCCCTTTCCCTTCCCTGTTTCTCTTTCTCCCCTCTCCCTCGTGTCTTTTTTCCCTCCCCCTCCCTTATCACCCTCCTCAACCCCCACCTTAACCCCCCTCTTCATCCTCCCTCCTCAACCCCCTCCTCAACCTCTCTCCTCAACCCCCCTCCTCAACCTCCCCTCCTCAACCTCTCTCCTCAACCCCCTCCTCAACCCCCCTCCTCATCCTCTGCTCCCCTCCTCATCCTCAACCCCCCTCCTCAACCTCAACCCCTTCTTCAAACTCCCTCCTCAACCCCCCTCCTCATCCTCAAACCCCCTCCTCACCCTCCCCTTCTCCTCATCCTCAAATCCCCTTCTCATCCTCAACCCCTCTCCTCATCCTCAATCCCCCTCCTCAACCTCCCTCCTCAACCCGCCTCCTCATCCTCCCTCCTCAATCCCCCTCCTCATCCTCAAACCCCCTCCTCAAACCCCCTCCTCATCCTCATTCCCCTCTTCATCCTCAACCCCCCTCCTCAACCTCAACCCCCTCCTCAACCTCCCTCCTCAACCCCCCTCCTCATCCTTAACCCCCTTCCTCAACCTCCCTCCTCATCCTCAATCCCCCTCCTCATCCTCAACCCCCTCCTCAGCCCCCCTCCTCATCCTCAACCTCCCTCCTCAACCCCCCTCCTCATCCTCAACTCCCTCCTCACCCTTAACCCCCTCCTTAATCTAAACCACTCTCCTCAACCTCCCTCCTCAACCTCAACCCCCCTCTACAACTTCAACTGCCCTCCTCATCCTCCCTCCTCAACCCCCCACCTCACTTTACCCCTTTCTAATTACCGCCCCTCTCCCTTCACCCTCACTTACCTTCCATCGGCAGCTGCTCCTCTGCTCCTCCGCTCCTCTGCGCGTCTTCTGGCTGCGTCGGGACCCGGCATATGCTAATGACGTGACGTCACATGCGCGTCACTTTCCCCTTAAGTGAGAATAAAAGCGTATTGCTGGCCTAACCGGCTTGGTTCCCTGACAGGGATTCAAGCCAACTGATCCAGCAGCCACCTACATCTACTTCTGAGGCTGACCTGCTACTCCTGAACGGTATCTATTACTTGATCATGGTGAGAGGATCCTCCCTGCTAGTAATTGGAGGCCAATGAAGTTGGAGGCCATCTAGAAGCCAAGGGATTATGTAGTGACAGCTAGGCCTCTATTCAATTGCACGCCCACAGTTTACGTTATATCGTCCGTAAGTCTGCGGGCTTGAAATCTGTTACATTTAAAGAGAGATTCAATTGATCAAGCCCACAGACATCTGGCTGAAAGCCTAAAACGTACACCATGCAATTGTAAGTAGCATTTCAGATTGTGATCATGATCAATTAAGCAAGTCCGTAACTACTAATTTAGAAACAGCCAATAGTAAATAAGTCCGTCATTATGGCATCATTAAAACATGGAGGTTAAACGTCAATCAGTTAGCGTTCAGTAGTCTGATATGCAATCAGACTCCCAATCCTGCAATGTACAAAATAATAAAAATAAATAATGGAAATGTTCTAGTCCGTGTTATCTCCTTGATTCCTGAGATTCATAGATCAGAGAAATGAAACGTAAAATAAATAATTTTTGATTTCCGATTTGCGAGCTTGAGACTGTTGTGCAATTAATTATAATGTCTTTCATCGCTTTCCACGTCTTTTAAAGTGCAGTATTAATTCTATTTGCATTTACAGTGCTACGATCAGGTGTTTAACCCCCTTGCGAGTAGGATTTTCTTCTGCAATTGCCATTTACGGGTGTGAAAACATTTTCAGGCTTGATGAATTGTAGCAATTGAATAGCGATTTGCGATTGTAACATTTATGAGCTTGAAAGATCAAAGGTTTAGATGGGTTGCAGTTATGATTTTATCAAACGCAGGGATTTTCCGCCTGCAACCCGCAAATTATTTGCGGCTCGCTAAAAGACGCCAATTGAATAACAAATTAGTACGCGGGCTACATTACAGATCCAGTAAACAGCAATTACTCAATTGAGTAGGGGCACTACTTTTTAGTAACTTGTGTTAATAGAAAGCAGTCTCAAACAAATGTATTGTAACACAGAAAAATGTTGAATTGTGTTCCAAAAACATTTAGTACTGTTTATAGGGAATTTCTTCTTCTATTTTATTAGCATAATAAATAATAATAGATTAAACTAGCATTTAATAGATACTTTTAACAAATTAGAAAAATCATAAAAAATATCAAATGTTATTATTTAGCTTTTATCTACTTTTCTCAAGCAATTATATAATAACTAGAAAATTGCCCGTCAAAAAATGACGGCAATGAAATTTTAAGTGAGCTAAGGGTGTTTGGTGTATATAATGTGGCTGATGTAGCGTCGTTCGTTTTCTATGTCGTGCAAGTTTTTCGTAATATTAGTTTTCTATGTTGTGCAAGTTTTTTGGAATATCCGTCTGTGTTTGGTGGTGTTTTGCGTGTTTATGGTAGTGTTTCGCGTGTTTAGGGACCTTTAGCCTCGTTTTCGTTTTGTTCGGCGGCCATTTTTTCTCTTGCTTAGGTGATTTTCGGGTCTCTAAACTGCGAAATTTGTGCTTAAATGGAGGTGTAACTTCACTTGCAGAGGTCCTCGGTGCCCCCCCTTGCTGTGAGTAACCTTTTTATGTGTTTGTTGTTTGTATTTGTTGTATTTGTAATGTTTGTGGGGTTGATCGGGTTGCGTCCTTGTTTTCTAATCTCGTAGGTGTTTTTCGGCAAATACGTAGGTGTTTGGTGGTGTTTTGCGTCTTTAGACTGCTGTAGCCTCGTTTTCGTTTTTTTTCGGCGGCCATTTTTTCTCTTGCTTAGAGATTTTTTTAGTGTCTAAACTGCTTTAATTTCAGTTAAATTGAGGTGTAACTTTAGTTTTCGAGGTCCTGGATGCTCCCTCTTGCTGTAGGTAAGCTTTTTATGTATTTGTTGTGTGTATTTGTTGGATTTTTGATGTTTTGAAGTGCGCGTGTTGCGGACATTTTTTGCGAGCTCGTAATGGGTCGTAACGTGTCTCGGATTTTGTTTGCGTTACGACAAAAAGTTTGCAAGGGTCGCAGTTGCTGGCAAGGCGCGCCTTCGGCGAGCGCCGCGGCTCACTACGCGAGCCTGCAAGAGTTAGCAACAACTCGTATGCTCACAACTATATATGTGATTCTAATAGCAAAAGGAATCTAGTATTTAATGGATTTATTAAAGTCTGTGTATGATTGTTGATAAATATTATGCTGTCATTTTATGCTCCTCTTCTTTCATTAAAAAATGAAATACTTCTTTACCTTACAGAGCCATATGATAGTATTAGCAGAGCCATACGATAAGAAGCATCACAATCCGAATGACAGTGTTCCGGTTATACAATTTAAAAAGTCTAACTGTTTTTCTTTAATGTTCATCTGAAACATTTATTTTATTATCATGCAATTGATATGACATACAGTGCCTTGCAAAAGTATTCACCCCCCTTGACTTTGCACCTATTTTGTTACATTACAGCCTTAAGTTCAATGTTTTGTTAACCTGAATTTTATATGATGGATCAGAACACAATAGTCTAAGTTGGTGAAGTGAAATGAGAAAAATATATACATAAAACTATTTTTTAGAAATAGAAAACAGAAAATTGGCATGTGGTATGAAGCCCATAAAAAGCTCTGGTGCATCCAATTTCCTTCAGAAGTCAAATAATTAGTGAAATGATTTCCACCTGTGTGCAATCTAAGTGTCACATGATCTGCATTACATCTACACACCTTTTTTGAAAGGCCCCAGAGGCTGCAACACATAAGCAAGAGGCACCACTAACCAAACACTGCCAGGAAGACAAAGGAACTCTCCAAACAAGTAAGGGACAATGTTGTTGAAAAGTACAAGTCAGGGTTAGGTTATAAAAAATATCCAAATCTTTGATAATCCCCAGGAGCACCATTAAATCTATCATAACCAAATGGAAAGAACATGGCACAACAGCAAACCTGCCAAGAGACGGACGCCCATTAAAACTCACGGACAGGGCAAGGAGGGCATTAATCAGAGAGGCAGCACAGAGACCTAAGGTAACCCTGGAGGATCTGCAGAGTTCCACAGCAGAGACTGGAGTGTCTGTACATAGGACGACAATAAGCCGTACACTCCATAGGGTTGGGCTTTATGGCAGAGTGGCCAGAAGAAAGCCATTACTTTTAGCAAAAAACAAAATGGCATGTTTTGAGTTTGTGAAAAGGCATGTGGGAGACTCCCAAAATTTATGGAATAAGGTGCTCTAGTCTGATGAGACTAAAATTAAACTTTTCGTCCATCAAAGAAAACCCTATGTCTGGCTCAAACCCAACACATCACATCACCCAAAGAACACTATCCCCACAGTGAAACATAGTGGTGGCAGCATCATGCCGTGGCAATGTTTTTCAGCAGCCAGGACTGGGAAACTGGTCAGAGTTGAGGGAAAGATGGATGGTGCTAAATGCAGGGATATTCTTGAGCAAAACCTGTACCACTCTGTGCGTGATTTGAGGCTAGGACGGAGGTTCACCTTCCAGCAGGACAATGAAAAAAGATTGCTGTTAGCAAGCGCCAACCATCCAACTTGAAGGAGCTGGAGCAGTTTTGCAAGGAGGAATGGGCAAAAATCCCAGTGGTAAGATGTGGCAAGCTCATAGAGACTTATCCAAAGCGACTTGGAGCTGTGATTGCAGCAAAAGGTGACAAAGTATTGAATAGTTATGTACATTGACTTTTTATTTTATTTTGTCCTATTTGTTGTTTGCTTCACAATAATAAAAAAAACATCTTCAATGTTGTGGGCATGTTCTGTAAATTAAATGATGCAAATCCTCAAACAATCCATCTTAATTCCAGGCAACAAAACACGAAAAATGCCAAGCGGGGTGAATACTTTTGCAAGACACTGTACATATTACACTGTATAGATTAATATAGTTTCTTAAAAATATTAGTGTATAGATTAATTGAGTTCAAGGATCAATTTATCGACAAGTATACGCTGTGTGCAGAAATAGCATTTATTGGTATAGCAGTAAATATCAAGGATAAAGATCAGCTGACTATTTGTTACAGTATATATAATATTAATAATTAGCAATATAACCTTGTCCTCTATGAAAGCAGTAAAATATGGTATAGCAATGTATATGACAGTTAGAATATAGAAATATATATTGAAGCAATATGTATCAAAATTGATTATATTATATGTGTGATTGCAAGCTAAATAACCTTTGTATTTAGGTATTGGCAAGCTATGTTTTGGTTCCTGGTCTTACATCAAAATTGATTACATTTAATTGATCAAATGGGTCAATTTAATCAATAATGACGTAAGACAGTTTTGTTGATTGTGTGATACAAGATTTTATGTGTTGAGTATTGCTAAGTATGGTTTGCTGTATAGTTGTCTTTAATAATTGGTTTTGTAACAGAGTTAAATGGGTACATTATTGAATAAAGTCAGTCTGTTTCAGGGAATATGGGCACAGATTGAAATATATTGATTAATACCTACAGCCCAGAATGAAGGTAATTAGTCTGGGGTTTTTGACCACTTTCAAAAGGGTAACAGAAGGATTGTGGTTATTGGGCTAATTTTAACTTCACTACAAATTAGAATGTTAAACCAGTTTATACATACCATGTATAGAGTTTCAGGATAACAGCAGTCTCATTTTTAGGATCACTTCTTAAGTAATCCCTCTTTGTGTTATTGTATTGTTAGAGAGAGTTGTGGAGATAGAATAGAATTTGCATAGACAGATATAGTAAGATATTTTAGGGAAGATATGAAGGGGACATAGGTTTATGCCCAAGGATGACAGTCAGGTTTGGCCACTGACAGGACTGCCAGATAAGCCAGAAAAGACTAGTCAGAAAATAGTACAGAAGAAGGAAAGACCCCAGGAAAAAGCAGGAAGAGACGAAAGACCCTAAGAAAAAGGAAGGAACAACCCAGAGCCAGAGAAAGACCCAGAATATTCTCTCTGCCATTAGATAACTATTTTTTCCTTATCGTCACAAGGTTGGATTCCACCAATCACAAAGAGTTACTCCCTGTTTGCATGTATATGTATAAATTATGTATTGTGTGTATATCTGTTTGTATCCGCACTGGTACAAAATATTAAGCTGGATTAATATTAATATGTGTGACCTATGTTCTAATTATGTCTGTCAACAATTTTTGGTAAGACTAGTCCATTGTATGCAAATCTTAACACCTGCTTGATAATATTTATTTGGAACAATGGAATATTAAAGTGAGATGTCTTAGCAAACATAATCTTAAAGTTACATTTTGAAGGTCTCTGTTACGTCTTTTGAATTGGCTTGAGTCTTGTTTGCTAGAACATGCTTATCCGACTCAGAAGTTTATTTTATGAACTCAAAATTAATTTTCCGAAAAAGAAGAATGGTTAACTCTTTATGTGGTAAAAAGGCATACTGTGTTTGTGTATACAGTGGTAGTTGCAAGACCAATGGACAACCATATAATGTAAATAATAGATGGGTGCGGTATTCTTTTCAAACTCAAAACCCACAACAGTATACATAAATATATTGGTCAGACATCTGTCTTCTGACCATTAGCACTTAGTTGTATCTCTCATATGAATATGCTAAAGGGGATGAGTAAACAAACATTTGCTGCTTTTGGGAAGTTTACAAATGGCATTTCCTGCCTCTAACAGCCCTTCAATGTTTATGAAGGATTAGGACATAGGCATTGGTATGAAGATCAAACTTTCTGAAAAATGTGTCTATGGAGACCAATAAAATTAAGATACAGTGTTGTTATTACATACGCATTTTTTGTCACCCAAAGGTGGTATTAGCCTCCAGATATGGACCCTCTGCTCGCTGTGCCTTCAGAAGTACAGCTACTGTACATCTCACTGACAAGTTCCAAGAGAGGCCTTAATTGTACATCTGGGGTTTGCTGTTTCTCCTGTTTAGGAAAGAATTGCCAGGTATTTTGGGCTGGATCACTCTATTAGGTGAGACCCGACTGATATAAAACAGGGCACAAGTGAGCTAAAAAGATTGATGCTGCTTTAGTTAGTTGTTATTAGTTCTTAGGTTGAGTGCCTCAGACTTTTGTTTTGTTTTTATGTAAGCATTTTTAAACAAAAAAATCATCATCTTTTTAAATGCAGGTATTGCATATTAATATCCTGATTTCAAACATAACTTATTTTTTTCTTATATTAAAACAGTTAATTTTAATTGTGTTTAGTTCAATACAAGTTTCAAGTTTTTTAAATTCTGGATCACTATTTAGTATGTGTTGTAAATTTTGGATTACTTCTGGATTATAATAATATCTGGGAGCCTATTTCAGGTAGAGCACCAATTACATATTGTATAAAACAAAGCCCCTGGAGACAGCATAGGGGAGGGAGCTTTTGACAGAGCTAGTGCAGGGGAGTAACTGGATAACTTTATTGAGGGGAGGAGTTTCGGGTTAATAGAAGTGAAGTTTCCCACTCCTGTCAGTTATACAGGCAGAAGCACATGCTGACCATCCCTCTCTCCCTCCATGTTGTGTGATATTTTATCTTTATGTTGTGACAGCTGGGTGGTGTGGGAGTTATTGCTCACTATAAGGGTAGAGCCCATACGGTGATGATCCAAGATCATGGTTGGTCCTGAGATCTCCTGGGCACAGGTTCCTGAAGGCTTTGTAAGTGTTGGGCTCTGTTTGTGGGGATGAGCAATCACCTCTGTGCACAGACGGAGCTACAGCCGGTGAAAGGCACCAAGGCCCTGGTCTCTGACTGGGCCCCTGTGCCCTGTAAACCTCCTTACGGACCTACTGCTTGTTTCTTGTAGCCCCCTGTGCCAGCCAGGTCTATTATGGCCACCGCTAGTCCTTATTGGCCCCGGCGGCCCCTGCAAGCCCTTAGGGGCACCCACGGTTTCATTCTGGCCCCACAGTGCTCCTCTGGTCCTCTGTGGCCACGCGGGTCCTTAGTGTTCCCTGTGACCCCCCATGGCTCTCTTGATTAAGATCCTAAGTAACCACCTTGTTTCCCCTGTGGCCCATGAAGGTCCCATGTGGCTCCCGTTGTCCCCTCATGTATCCTGTGACTGTCCTGTGGCCCCCACAGGTCTCCTGCAGATCCCTTGTGGCGCTTGTGGCCACAGCAACCCCTCATGGCCGACTGCGGCCCTTTGCAGGCCCTGAGGCCCTTTGTAGTTTCCCTAGGCCCTCTGTAACCCCCCACTCTGTCCTTGTGGCCCCAATGGACCTCTGTGGCTTCGCTCAGCCCCCTGTGGCTCCCTGCTGCTCCATCTAACCTCTCTAGGCCCCTTGTGGCACCCCTCAGTCCTTGCAGGCCCCTGGTAGACCTCTATAGCCTCCCTCAACCTCCTAGGTCCCCTCGCCGACCTCTGTGCCCCCCTCTGACTTCTGTGACCCCCCTCACACATCTGAGGCCCCCCTTGAACCTCTGTGCCCCCCCCCCCCCAGCCTTCTGGCCTTCCCCCAAGAAGTGGAGTGCAGCATCAGGCAGGTAAGGAAGTATTTATATAGGTGTGTATGTCACATAGTTGTCAAACTGCAAGTTGTCGTCACTCTTTGCAATGCGAGGGCCGCAACTGACAACAACTCGCAGTTTCACAACTCCCCCTGCCATGCCCCACTGATGCTCGCTCCAAATCAGCCCCGCGGCCCTCCCTGCTCCATACTCCCTGCTCCCTGATCCGGTTGCACGCTTGTACGAGCGGGTGGGACGCGCGCATGGAACGATGGGCATGGGCGCGCCCGCAGCATTAAGGTGAGGCAGGAGTGGGGGAGAGACATGGGAGAGAGGAATGGGGGAGAGACATGGGAGAGAGGAGTGGGGGAGAGACACGGGAGGGAGAGGAGGGAGGGAGAGAGACACGGGGGAAGAGAGACACAGGTGGGGGAAGAGAGACACGAGGGAGAGGAGGAGGGGGAGAGAGACACGGGGATGAGAGACACTGGGGAAGAGAGACACTGGGAAGAGAGACATAGTGGAAGGGAGAGGATGGGGGAGAGAGACACAGGGGAGGGGGAAGAGAGACAGAGGGGAGGGGGGTAAAAGACACAGGGGAGGGCGAGTAGGAGGCGAAGAAAGGCACAGGGGAGGGGGAAGAAACACAGGGGAGTCAGAGGAGGAGGGGAAGAGAGACACAGGGTAGTGAGAGGAGGGGAGGAAGAGACAAGGGAGGGAGAGGAGGGGAGGAATAGACACAGGGGAGGGGGAAGAGACACAGAGGAGGGGAGGAAGAGACTCAGGGGAAGGAGAGGAGGGTAGGAAGAGACACAGGAGGGAGAGGAGGGGAGGAAAAGACACAGGGGAGGGACAGGAGGGGAGAAGAGACACAGCGGAGGGGGCGGGGGGAAGAGGCAAGGAGAGGGGGAAGAGACACAGGGGAGGGAGAGGGGGGAAAAGACACACAGTGGAGGGAGACGGGGGTTAGGAGACAGACGGGGAAAAAGAGAGACAGGGGAGGGAGAGGGGGGAAGAGACACAGGGGAGGTAGAGGGGGGAAAGAGACACAGAGGAGGGGGAAGAGACACAGGGGAGGGAGAAGGGGGGGAAGACACACAGGGGAGGGAGAGTAAGTAGAGGGGGGGGCTCACAATGGGCGCCGAAGGCGCTCATTGCAAGGCCCGTAATAAGTGCTGAAGGCACTCATCGCAAGGCCAGTAAAGTAGAGGGGGGGTGAGGCTTGTAATGAATCACATCAAGTAGAGGGTGGAAGAGGTAGAGGGGTGGAGAGGCTTTGGTGCTCATTGCGAGGCCCGTGATGAGCGTCAAAGGCACTCATCGCGAGGCCAGTAAAGTAGAGGGGGGGGGGAGGCCCTCAATGTGTGACAAACACCATTGCCAGGCTTCAAATTTTATTGCCGTCACATTTGACAGGCAAGTCGCTAGTATATATATATTTTTATAAGTATATGTACACTTTTTATATATATATATATATATATTTTATATATATATATTTTAGATATATACTTTGTGAGTGGATGTTGGAGGGGGTTTGGGAAGTGCAAAAAGAAAAAGTGTGCCTGCTCCCTCCTGGGGGGGCCCATGCACTAGTTCTGCCACTGCTTCTGTGGATTTACATTTTTGTTGAAGAAAATATGTGGCCTGTTTTAAATCCATATTGGTGTCTTTTTTATTATTGTTGGAGATTGGGGTTATTTATGCGTACCTAGTCACTTATGCATTTACATAAATCTACAGCTCAGTGTGTTCGCCCTCTTTCTGCATCTTTTGAAATGTCTCAGGGAGGGTGTGGATCCAAAACTCTACTCTTTGTGAAATCAGTTTCTTAGCTGATTTATGTTTCAGGTTGATTGCAAGATAATTTTCTTCTTCACCATACTCCGGCCATTCTGCCAGGCCAGGTCAATTAGGATCTCTGTAGATGATATAATAAAGAATTAGTATTAGTAAAGGTTATCTAACTATTCATAATCACTGACATCTTATTAGTATGATGAAAACTTGAATTGAGTTCTTTTTTCATCTACACAAGTGTATTTGATGGTATTAGTAATAGTATTCAATACATAATTTTTATATTTAATTGATCTCACTGTAATTAATGATGTAAATAGGCAAAGTTTACATAGTAGATTGCTTAGCATGTTTGTGGGGACTATCTATATTCAAGCTTTTTCCTACCTGCTCATATGGTGTATAATTGTAATTAAGTTATGCACTTTTACACACTGCTTTCCTCCCCAGAAGCAAATGTCTTGTAATTTCATGACTACAGTCACTATCTGCAGAGATCTTGGATCCAAGGAATATAAAATCTGTCACTGCCTCCACTTTTTCCCTGTCTATTTGCTAGTGAGATTACCGCTTGCCATGATCTTCCTCTTTTTAACGTTGAGCAGCAGGCCAACTTTTGCACTCTCTTCTCCTACCCTCATCAATAAGACCTTTATTTCCTAATTACTTTCAGCCATCAGAGTAGTATCATTGGCGTATCTGATATTGTTTATTTTCCTTCCAGCAATATTGATTCCAGTTTTGGATTCAGTCAGTCCAGCCTTACATATGATATGCTCTGCATATAAGTTGAATAAATAAGGTGACAAAATACAACCTTGTTGCACTCCTTTTCCAATCTTGAACCATTCTGTTGTCCCATGTTCAGTTCTAACCATGGCTTCTTGGTCTACATACAGATTATTTAGGAGGATGAGATGATTTGGTACTCCCATCTCTTTAAGGACATGCCACATTTTGTTGTGATCCACACAGTCAAAGGCTTTAGAATAGTCTATGAAGCAGAAGTAAATGTTTTTGTGGAACTCTCTTGCTTTCTCTATTATCCAGCAGATATTGGCAATTTGATCTCTTGTGCCTCTTCCTCTGCGGAATCTGGCTTGCACATCTGGTAGTTCCTGGTCCATATATAGTTGGGGTTGAGCTTGTAGAATCTTAAACATTACTTTGCTGGCATGTGAAATGATGTAAAATTAGTGCAATTGTTCGATAGATGGAGCACTCTTTGGCGCTGCTTTTTTGGGGGCGATTGCAATGTAGACTGACCTTTTCCAGTCTATTGGCCATTGTTGAGTTTTCCAAATTTGTTGGCATAAGGCAAGTAACACTTTCACAGCATCATCCTGTAGAATTATGAATAGTTCAATTGGGATTCCATCACCCCCTGCAGCCTTATTCTCAGCAAGGCATCCTAGGGCCCATCTCATTTCGCTCTCCAAGATGCCTGGCTCCATCTCTTTGGACAAACTATTGAGGTCATCACTGCTGTTAAGATCCATTCCTCTTTAGATTGTCAGTGTATTTGTGCCACCATTGTTTTTATCTCATCTTCCTCTGTTCAGTCTCTACCATTTTTATCTTTTATCACACCCACTTTTGCATTAAAGGTACCTTTTAGGTTCTCTGTTTTCTTGAAGAGATCTCTTGATTTAACCATTCAGTTATATTCTTCAATCTCTTTACATCGCTCATTGTAGAATGTCTCCTTGTCTCTTCTTGCTATTCTCTGGAATTCTGGATTCAGTTGGACAAATATTTTTTTATCGCTACCTTTCACCTTCCTTCTTTCCTGGGCTACTTTCAAAGCCTCATCAGACAACCAGTTTGACCTCTTACTTTTCTTTATCTTTACCTATAGGCAAAGATAACAGAACATGTCCCACATCATATTAATAATATGGTTGTCCTAATCAGGGCTGGGGATACTCAAGGTTGTTATCACTCACAGAGGTTTGAGCTGGAAGCAGACTTGATAAATCAGACACAAAGCAGAATGTTGATGCCAGTGGAGGTCAAAGGGAGAGTAAGGGCCAAAAGTCAAGTTAAAGGCATATCTAAGTTTCCTGGATTATGAGTGCATCTGATAGAGGAGAATCAGTAGTGTATGCAAACATTTTTGCATGAATAAATAAAAAAAAAAACATGAAAAAAATGACCTTGAAGTTAGCAAAATGTATTGCAATTTCTGACAGTTGAAAATTAGAGTAAACATCCCCTTAAAACCCAGGCTAAAAAAGCATAAAAATCATAATTTGATTTGGCCAATCAGGAGAAAGCTCAGGCAGCTGAAACATTTGTATCTCTGGGGTTACTGCTTGTGATGTAAAGCAGCCTGGAATATGTAGTGTGGCACCATGTTAGAAGGTGCTATGTAGGTGCTATGAGTCTCTCTGTGCATCACATTCACACTACCACCCCTGCAGATTGTCCATTCCCTGCATCATCAACTACTCCTGCTGATGTGTTTTATTCCTTTCTCTCTCTCTCTCTCTCTCTCTCTCTCTCTCTCTCTCTCTCTCTCACACACACACACAGACACATAACATATCTGTATGTTCTGATCTCCGGTGAGGGGCAGGCCTGACAGCACAACAGAGGGCAGACACTGCAGGAGGAAGAGGTAAGGCAATATAAAAATAAGGTCTCCACCCAATTCCATTAATTTGTTTTGGATTTCCACAGGGTCATCTGTATCCCCAAAGTACTCTGACATTATCAGCGGAATATATTTAGAATGTATACCCTATAATAAAAGAAAAGAAAATACAAGAAATCACAGATAGATGGCCAGTGGTTACCCATATGGAAAGATATTTTGACTTTTTATTTTCTTGTCTTGAATAAGTTGACATACGATATTTAGAAAGGAGGGGTGGGAAAATAGAGGGGTGTTATTCGGTCTGTTTGTGACGTATTATTACTATTATCCGCTTATAAAGTGCCAACACAGGACCCTATTCTATTACCCAAATTGTAAATTTATACACACTTAAAATTGCCACATATTATATCAGCTACTCGCAATTCGATTACTAGTTACTCAAACACAGTCACTATGGGCCAGCCAAAGATGCAAATTCTGATGTAGAACTCCAATGTTTTTAACACAGCTTGAACATTCTAAGCGCTAAATAATTAAAGTTACACAAAACTGATATTCTATTAGACCCATAGCTCTAGCTCGCAAATTAAGTCAGACCCGTAACTAGAAAAAGTATAACATTTCTGTCAAAAATATTACTCACAAGGGCTTTTCAAACACTTTTTATAGCTGCAGCAGCAATTAATCACACAATGCTATGCTTTAAAAGTGTGAGAAGGCATGGAAAGACATTCTAATTAATTGCAGAATAGACCTAAACCCACAAATATGCAATTAAAAAAATATTATTTGTAACTGTTATTGAGTAATATTGATCCCAGGACTTGAGGGGTTAATACATATCATAAAACCTACATGGACTAGAACAGATGGTCTAATGCATTTTATAGAGTGCTAGAGTGCTTGATTGCGAGCCCGATCAGTAAATATTACTTATTGGCTCTCATTAATTCTCAGTAAATATTACTTATTGGCTCTCATTAATTCTCAGTAAATATTACTTATTGGCTCTCACTGCAGATGAGGTCTAACTTCCATGTTTTACTGACATCACAATGACAGTCTCATTTACTATTTGTCTGTGTCTAAGAAGTAAAATACGTGCTTGCTTAAATACTACCAGATCACATGATCACACCCCTTAATTCCTACATAAAATGACAAGGTTTACGCGTGGAGGCTGTAAGACATAAATTGAGTCAATAGAATACATCTATACATTTAGAGGGAAAAAAAACAGTTGCAGCCAAAATGGTACAGAATCTTTATTATAAGTAAATGTGTAAATTGATATTAAAAAGTGAAGTTATTCATTTTCTGGATTTTACAGATATGATTACAATTAAGGTTTCTTAAATAATTAGTATATTGATCTTACAAAAAGTGGAAAGTTGAGGAGCATTGACTGAACAGTGTTGTTGTCGATTCCTTTATTCAGGTCTGTCACATTCAAGTACTTGAGGAAGGAAAATGACAATACAGAATACTAAAAGAAAATCTGCATTTGTTTATAAATATGTTACAAATTAATAGCATTAGCAGCTGTGTAAGCCGCGGAAATAAAAAAAACATTTTATAGAAAAATAGAACTTTAAAGTTGAATACTTTCAGTATTGTAACACAGTTATCTTACTGGTAAGGGAAATTGTCACAGCCTTTTCTTCTTGTGGGCTTGAATTGGCACAAGCCTACCAATTCTACCGCTAGGTCTCTTCAGGATCCAAGATCTTCGTATTTAGGAAGGCGCGGTGAGGTGCAGAATACAGGACATACAAGCACACTTCTCAGTAAAACACACCATGTATATGTTTTCCAAAGAGAGCATAAGCTTTATTACCCGGTGCCCCTTCTTATACCCCTGCACAACAATTACAGTAATTTAATCTGAAACATGTAAAACTAACATTGCACAAGTTTGGGCATTTTCATATTTCCCCCCTGTCATCATGGGGCCAATCAGTATAAAGTATGGAAGGCACTTTTTCGGATTTGGTGCTTGGACCATGGGTCCACCGATCAGGACATATTGGTTTGGGGTCTGATTGGTACACTGTCCAAGTTCGGGATTCGGGAGTGAGCTACAGGGTTTTCCCTAAGGGTGGACAGGCACCAGGCATTCTATCCCAAACGATAGGTGGTCTACATGACCCACTTTGGCTTGAATTAAGTAGTCATGGCTCTATGTGCCGCAGCCACTGTGTGCGATTCTTCTCTCTAGTATGTGTGAGAATTAATTAGGGAGGGTAAGGACTCATGCTTATCACAAAAAATGTTGTCTAGTCTGAGAGGTTTAATATTTTTTTCTCCGCCCCCAGTATTGGGACCCCAGCTGGAGGGTCATCTAGCTTTTATTGGAGCCTTTATTGTAGGGTGGAGAGGAAGTCGCTAACACTCAATTGAGATGTAGGGTTCACCAGGCTTGACCGTCTTTAGTCATGATGCTTATACTTTAATCTATGAGGAGTCTGAACCCCATGAGAGGCATGGTACATATGCAAAATTACAGTTAATCGCAGGCAGAGGCTCAAAGGGGTATTAATTACACCACTTAAACTCTGGATAGAAGGAACTAAGATAATGGAAATATCAGCTAATTTTTGTGTCAATTTTTTCATGAAAGATTACCTTTAATCACAATAAGCTAAAACGTTGTTTCTATTGAAGATTAGCTAAGTAACTCATATTTAGATGGATCTTGCTTGTTTGAATATGCTATTAAATGCCTTATGCCCAAAAACTGTTTAGGAAATATGTCCATAGTTTTAATGTTTATTAAAAAAATGTTTCTTATTGACAAACTAGACCACCTAAATTCCTGGTTGTTTGATCCAATAAAATAAGGAATGTGATGGTATTCTTTTCCTGCTAGAAGCTCTTCTGGACTTTTTTGAGAAACACCCCATCTACAGGAGCTGGTATAATAGCGAGTTGCTGGAGAAGCAGAACATTATATTATATTTTTACCATTATAATCATGTGTCATATATGCAGGTTATAGCCTGAGTAAACCAAAAAAAAAATGTCAACGCTGGTTATACTGTATGTACATGCAGTATAGTTCTGACCTATTAAAACAACTTGTCACAGTTATTGCAGAAATTAAGTAAATAAATCTAATTGATTCTAATGTAAAATGTTGAGTAGAAGTGCTAGGTAAAAAAACGTTAGGTATTTATGCAGGAACTACATGGAATGGTCACTTTTATCTCCTAATAACTTTAACTCACATTGCAATCTCTGAAAGTCTCTGTCACTGATATTATTTAGACAACTGGGATGCTGTCTCATAATCCCCACTGTAATAGTTATTAATCACATGAGATAAAGACGTTCACAAACATGAAGGATAATTTCATGCAATTTATTCTGAAAATACCCATCTTTCAACCTCAGTTATCTATAATTTCCAATCAAAACGGTTAATGTTATTAACTGTAATTGTCTTTTTTATGTGTGTGTTTTTTATTTCTTCAATAAATATACCATTTATGTTTAATTTTAAGGGTTGAAAATATTATTTCTTAGTTTTGGTTTTACACAAGAGACAGTTGGTCATTGAACTATTATTGAAATGACAGTGCAAGTGCAGGTATATTGATGATATATCAGGTACAATAAAAAAGGTGATGTTGTGACAGTATCATCTACTATATAGTCCTTTGGCTTTTGCTCATTCCTTGTTAGAACATGTTATATAGCCTGTGAAGATCCCAAAAGGGGCTCTATTTAGCTACAGACAATCCCTGCCTTTGGCCACAGGAATTCCCCTCTAAATAGGCGATCTTCCTTGAAGAAATGGGCTGCTCGGTATCCGGCGAATGGTTTAGGAACATGTACATGTGCTTTAGCTCAGGAAAATATCTTAAAAGCTTTCCCGTTAAATGAAACACACCATCCTCTATGTGTTCCAAGTAACAACCTTTATTTTTTATGCAAACTATATATCACATCTTTCATGTGGCCGGGAGGTCCTATTCAAAATCCGCTCCCAGATTAGGATCATCCGGTAAGAGAATGGCAGTTGGGGTGGGGGGTGGGGGTGTATGGGCAGACTTGGGTGTTTATAGCCAATGAGGGGCAGGGGCTTGTTCTCTCCAGGGTGGGTCTAGGGTAGGTACATCCCAGTGGAGGGAACCAATTTGCAACCCCCACAAAGGAAAATCAGTACCCTGCCATGGCCGCAAGATGTCACTACTGGGCACACGCGTAACTGTCCTCAGGTCAGCAGTGATTAGACAAATGGCTGCACAATTAGAGACTCTCCTGGCCAGAGAACATACTGTCCCAAGTGATCTTCACATAGCCTAACAGAATAGATACATATTTACAAAAGTAACTTTTTTCTGTAGGTTTTCATGGAACACAAGAGAAGCATAGGACACAAATGACATCCCCATGCCACCTTCAGGTAGAAGCTCTGGACATTTTGACTAGTAATATTTTATCTTTCCTGCTAGATGGTAAATGGTGTTATAACTCATACTGTAGTGCTGTATCATGATGATAGGAGACTATTTGTTTGGATGGTTTAATCAAGTGGGCACTGAGTAAATTGTTTGGAAATCAATTAAATGTTGTGGTAACTCTTTCAAAGTATTTGTCTACAAAATGCTTTAAGAAAAATGTTGGACAAGCTCATTCTAAGAAAAGTATGATCCTCTCGTCAACTGTTGGGCTGGAAAACCTACATGTTTTTGCATTATATAACAACACTAATAACATCAGTGGCTGTGTAAGGGGTGAACAATATTTGCAGAGAAAATGTAAATATTTGAAGCATGTGCTTGTGTTAAATTTCAGTAAAAGGTGTGGTGAGACAAGAGAGTGGGGAGGGGGATATGTTATACCATTGAAACCTTTAGTATTTGATCCCTACCTCTTTCCTGCAGATGCTCAGACGCTGCACGCTTAATCCTGTAAAAGGGAAAAAACTTCTCTTATTTACACTTTTACCAAAGAATTATGGATATCAAAAGGTTTTTTATAGATTAGAAACTAGCTTTATGACATTTTCTCTGCCTAACTATGTTGTTAGACTCAAATGTTCAAACATATTACTTTTCAATATACAGTGGTCCATTAACTTCTGATACACTACTGTTTTTGAAACATACATGATATATCCACGTACATAGACCTGACTATTGTGGACCATACCGGGTCTGAAGACATTGCACTTATTTCTCCTTCGTTTTTTTCTCATGCAATCCAACCTTGTTTTTGAATCAGGTGAATAACAGCCAGATACGTTAGCAAAGATCTGCAATATAACTTTATCAAATGCATAACGTTAGTGGTATTAACATAGTCAGAAGTGCTTTTTTGAAACCTCAAATTTTAAATATACACTATATAATTCAATTTTCAGCAGTAATGTAATATTTCCCAATGTGGATTCAGGACATGTACTGTATACCGTTGTGGTCTTTACTACATTGCCTTTTGAAAAACTAGACCTGATTACAAAGCAAATACATGTTTTTCATTATTTTTTAATTATTGCAAAATGTACTTTATTCAGGGATGTCATTGCCTTTGTAAAGCTGCTTTCTCAACAAGGTAAACTGATGAAAATTCCAGAAGTACTACTGAAACACTGGCATTATGGATTTCTGCATTTCAATTAAAGCAGTCAAATGTTTCTCTGCATGGAAGGTCATAAACAAAATTGGCAACTCCTTCTATATAATATAATAGTTAATAAATTAAAGACATATATTTTTTCTAAAGACATATTCAAAATGCATTTCTTCAAAAGAGAATATTGTGTATGTATAGGAAACTAGAGTGGTTAATTAATGGAATTACAAGTGATATTTGCCAACATCCAACTTATACTCTGAACAAATTAAAGTTTGGAAATGGACATGGACACATCACTTGATCAACTATAAATTACTAGTTTTTAATTAATTATTTTTCTGTGTAAAGTTAAAAAAACATTTTTTGACATATATTATGGAAATTTAGTTGACAGATTAACAAATATAAGAATGGCTCTTAAAAGATAATACTTTGAAACTGATCATTAGATAAACTGATTTATTGAGTAGCATAAATACAGTAAATTGTAGATTATCCAGCACTCAACAAGCAACCGGCACCTGCCTTTATTCGCCGTTTGCAAAATACTCTCGATTATCCGGCATTATATGGCACAACCGGCACATTTCTTTCTGTTCTTTTTTTCTCTCTAAATGGTTCAGTTTAGTTGCTAGTAGCTACCATATTTAATAGGTATTTTAAGGGTTTTAAGGGGTTTTAGGGTTGTTTAGGCATTTCTTTCTGCGACTCTCATTTAACCGGAAACTACACTTATCTGGCAATAGGCAATCCCTGTAGGTGCCGGATAATCGAGAGATTACTGTACATTTCTTGCAGGCTGTAACATTGCTTAGCCCTTCCTAATGTCCTCTTGGGAACCTCACAAGCGTATTTTATTGTATCCATACAGTAACTTATTTTGCAAAAAGCCTAAAATCTGTTTCACTGCTGTGGTGGTTTCCTCAGAGGCTATGTGTATACTGGAAGATCTTAAATTGGAGAACTGGAGATGATACTTGCAGGACTTTATTATATTTCTCCACTGGAAAGTGAATTGGTGCTCACTGAGCACTTGAGCACAGTTTAGCTGGGCCTAGCGTGGAGGGTGGAGTTGGGGCTTAGAGGTAGCTGGGTTACAGTTACAAGGGAACAGGAGGAGGAGGCAGGACAGTTATGATTTGGCAAACACAAACAGATTTGCCATATTGAGTGAAACTATTGGGTATGTCCATTCAGGAATGGCAATGTCAGATAGAGCTGTTCTCTTCTACAGCCAGGAGAATAGTTATACTAGATTAGCGGAAGGGCAGAAAAGGCAGAGCAACAGACAGGTTTAGTGGTCGGGTACTATATTATTAGGAAGGTAGGCAGAGTGATTTGTCACCCAGATTCAATCAATCAAACAGCTTGCTGTCTCCTGAGTGCTTGGGTCCAGTATATTGTGGATTAAGATTGAAAAATTATTGGGAAGGGCGGCAAATGAACTAATGTTCTTGATACATATTGGTACCAATGTCAAAGTAAGTGGAAGATGGATTGTCCTAAAAAATGGATTTATAAAACTAGAAAATAAGCTTAAGGCTAAGACCTCCATGGTAGTATTTTCTGAGATACTGCTAGATCCATGTGCTAGCCCAGGGAGACAGAGGAACTTGGGGAGGTTAATGCGTGGCTAAAAAGCTGGTGCACTAAGGAGGGGTTTGGGGTATTTAGAGCACTGGTCTGACTTCTCACTTGGGTACAATCGCTATAGCAGTGATGGATTGGACCTTAATGAAGAGGGAGCATGTGTGCCAGGGGAGATGATGGTAGAAAGGCAGGGGGAGTTTTTAAACTAGTAGGTTGGGGGAGTAGCTAAATGGCAGTGATGGGGTAGAAAGTATAGAGGCGGTAAGGGATTAATTAACTACTCATGGGGGAGGAAAAGGGGGGAAGGTTAGTATAGTCAATCGGGAGGTATTGCCAAGTAGATCAAATATAGTTGCAAGAGTCATAGCAACATAAGGTGTATTCTTGCTAATGCAAGAAGTTTGCCAGGGAAATGGTTGAGTTAGAATTTTTAGGAGTAAATGAGAAATTGGACGTAATAGGCATTATTCAAACATGATGGAATGACTCTCATGACTGGACTGTTAATTTGGATGATTATAGACTATTTAGGAATAATAGGGTCAATGGTAGAAGAGGAGGAGGGATTTATCTGTATGTTAAGCCTGAATTTAAGCTTATAGTCAAAGAAGATTTTTTTTTTGTGGAACTAAAGTTGATGTTCAAACCTTGTGAGTCTAGTTAAATGGTGGAGGAACGGTGGAGGAACAAATCCTAAAATATTATTGACAGGAGTATGCTATGAACTTTCAAATATAATTGAAAGGGAGGAATTGAAATTATTGTTACATATTGGAAATGCAGCTAAGCATGGGCAAGTTCTAATAATGGGAGATTTTAACTATCCTGCCCTGGCTGAGGGAAAGAGGTTCTCACCCAAGGTTCTCACCCGGTAAATGGCACCATCCATCGTCACTTTGATGCGGTGTGGTTGTCCTGTCCCCTTAGCAGAAAAACACAGCCAAAGCATAATGTTTCATAAGCAGCATTCCTGCTCCTCCAAACACGGTGAGCTGATTCCAAAGAGCTTAATTTTGGTCTCATCTGACCACAACAATTTCACCCAGTTCTCCTCTGAATCATTCAGATATTCATTGGCAAACTTCAGACGGGTCTGTACATGTGCTTTCTTGAGCAGGGGGCCTTGCTGGCACTGCAGGATTTCAGTCCTTCACGGCGTAGTGTTTTACCAATTGTTTTCTTGGTGATTATGGTCCCAGCTGCCTTGAGATCATTAACAAGATTATCCTGTGTAGTTATTTTCTGATTCCTCACCGTTCTCATGATCATTGAAACTCCACAATGTGAGATCTTGCAAGGAGACCGGCAGTTATTTTGTGTTACTTCCATTTGCAAATAATCATACCAACTGTTGTCACCTTCTCACCAAGCTGCTTGTCGATGGTCCTGTAGCCCATTCCAGCCTGGTGTAGGTCTACAATCTTGTCCCTAACATCCTTGGACAGCTCTTTGGTCTTGGCCATGGTGGAAAGTTTAGAATCTGATTGATTGCTTTTGTGGACATGTGTCTTTTATACAGGTAACGAGCTGAGATTAGGAGCACCCCCTTTGTTATTCTGTCTCTCACTGTTAAAATACACCTACCATTAAAATTGTCAACTGGTCTTTTTTTTTTGTCAGTGGACAAACGTTCATAATCAGCAGGGGATCAAATACTTATCTCCCCCCCCCCCCCACTGTACATAAAAAACCCTCCTCTCCTTTTACCATTGCCCCTGTCTTTTCTAAATATGTGTCTAACAATCAAGATTAATAGTCCATCCCACCATGTTTCAGTAATTCCTATTAAATCACATTTCTCCTTAACCGCTAATAATTCTAACTGTCCCATTTTTCCTGGCAAGCTTCTGCCATTAGCAAGCATATTTTTTCTGTTATGAGCTTGTAGTTTTTAAGTGCTTGCCACTGTACTTGAATTACTTAGCAATACCTCCCTATTGACTATACTAACCCTCCCCACATCTCCTCCCCCATGACTAGTTAATTAATTCCTTACATCTCTACACTTTCTACCCCATTACTTCTATCTAGTCCCTCCCCCCTCCTACTAGTTTAAAAACTACTGCAGCCATTCTACTTCTTCTTCTAGGACACTCCATCTTCCACGAACTTTGTCATTGGTACCAACCAATATGTACCAAGACTGCCAGTTCATTTCCACCCCCTCCCAAATCACCCTTTCTACCTTCCTAATAATAGAGTCCCTACCACCAAAACCTGTCTGTTGCTCTGCCTAATCTGCCCTCTCTCTCCTCCAGTAGATCCGTTCTCTTGGATGTTAGAGTAAACAGCTCTATCTGGCATTGCCATTCCTGAAAGGACATCCCCAACAGTTTCTGGCAAATCTGTCTGCTTGCAAACTCAGAACTGGCATGCCTCCTCCTCCTGATGCCCCTGCTTCCCCTTGTAACAGTACCCCAACTACCTCCCTGGACATCCTCACTAGCCCCATCTCCACCATCCATGCTAGGCCCTATTGAGCATCTGTGGGGCATCCTCAAAAGGAAGATTGGGGAGTACAAGGGCTCTAACATCCACCAGCTATGTGATTTCATTATGGAGGAGTGGAAGAGGACTCCAGTGGCAACCTGTGAAGCTCTGGTGTGCTCCATGCCCATGAGAGTTAAGGCAGTGCTGGAAAATAATGGTGGCCACACAAAATATTGACACTTTGGACATTTCCACTTAGGGGTGTACTCACTTTTGTTGCCAACGGTTTAGACATTAATGGCCGTCTGTTGAGTAATTTTGAGGCTACAGCAAATCAGGTTGTACACTTACTACTTTACATTGTAGCAGAGTGTCATTTACAAAAATGTGAGGGGTGTACTCACTTTTGTGAGATACTGTATATGGGTGTGCACACTGCAGCATATGCGGATACAGACTCTGAAGGACTGCATGTGCGTATCATGTACTAGCCTAACCTGGACCATGTCTCATAAGCATATTACCAACCATTGCTGATAATTAGTCACAGATTGGTCAGTCTCACACACTGCACAGCATTTTCAGCTGAGCATGTGTCCTAATGAATTGCAGTTGACACACCGCACCAGAATTACATATATTAATATGAGACAATGGGACCTTTCCTGTTATCTCACTGTGACTGCTCATGTCGCTGCATTTTGCTGACATTAAGATTATCCCGCTGATTTAGTGGGTTAGGGTAAGGGTTAGGGGGTTAGCATTAGTGTGAGGGCTAGGGGTTTTGGGTTAGTGTGTAAGGTGAAAATATTTTATACAATAGCGGCAGCGCCATCTAGCAGCCCCTTGCTGCCCCTTGCTGTAACTGCTGCTGCCAGTGGCCACAGTCATGTAACAGGAAAGATCCAAGTCATGATCCACAATGCTCATGATACAGGCCAATGTTCATCTGCAGAAAACAATCACCACAGTCAATGACAAGTGACCATGATGTCAGGGATATGGAAATACACAGCAAACAATTGTTTACAGAATCAATACTAGCATACTATTGTCCTCTCATTTCAGTACCCAGGAGTCATACCTCACCCACAGAGACACCGGTGCTGGCTCCACAGGAGAAGGACGCAAGTGGTGGTAGAGGAAGCAGAGGGCCCTGGATCATCACAAGAAGCTGGCCCATCAGCAGCAAGACCATTGTGCGGAACACCCCCCGGGCCCTCACACACATCATGGGCACCTTCCCAGCCCTTTCAACCACTTGACATGTCATGGACGCCACTGCTCTTCTACTCCTAACCAGGGCCCAACAGACCGGGCCCCAACAAACTGGGCCCCAACAGACCGGGCCCCTACAGACCAGGCCCCAACAGGCTTGGCCCCAACAGACCTGGCCCCAATAGACTGGGCCCCAACATACCAGGCCCCAACAAACCGAGCCAACAACATCGCCACACACCACACCAACGCCATTGCCACGGGCCACGCCATCGCCACGGGCCACACCAGCAGCACAGGCAACACCTCTAGCCTCACCACAGCCGATCCACAGTCCAAGTATGTCTAGTGACAGACCTCACACCTCCACAGAAGTGACTTTGAGGGACTTCATGCAACACATCCAGATGCAGGATGAGGCTCATGTCATATTAATGCAATGGCTGACATCCCATCTTGAAGAGCAAAATTATATTGCAACCGATCAAGTCGACAGCATCAGGTCCCTATATGGTGAGGTGAGGAGGCAACCGGACTGTCTGAGGCCTCCTCATCTCACCCCTTACCGCCAACGACAGCTGCTACACAGCCATCCCAGTTGGACGCACCCCTCAATCCAACACCTCCTCGCCTTGGTAGAGGGTGGAAGCGCGCAGCCACGGAAGGTGGGGGCCCAGTGCTCAGAGAGAACAAGTAGGTGAGAACGTCCCCTAGGTCAGTGGTTGTCAAATCTCTCCTCAAAACCCACCAGACAGACCATGATTTAGGTGAAACACTGTGAATACACAGGTGAAGCAATTTGAGGCTCCTCCACCTGTTGAATACTAATTGACTCACCCTTTGTTCCAGAATTTCACCTTAAATCATGGCCGGTCTGATGGCTCATGAGGATAGGATTGAGAACCACTGCCCTAAGTCCTCCTCATCCACACTTCTCAATGAATATTAGTTTGTATTAATGTTGACATACTACTGGCTGGCTACAGAGTGTGTACACATATGGTTATGTTGAATATTTTTGCAATTGATATTCAGTGTGGCTTTCTGTTGAGATGAGGTGTTGCAGTCAATCCAAAAAGATTTTGGATAGATATATTCTTCTTGTCTCTGTGGGTCTTAATAGCCCAATCTCACAATGTGAAAGCATGTTCCTCAACCTCCTCTTTCTGTAGGTGTTTGCCTAGCCAGACACTATCGGATTTGAGGCTCTTGCCCCCACAATGCATCACTGTCATATTCATGTCCTAAGACATGAGCCTGGGTCATATTTTTAATAAGAATATGTGTATGTGTCAAGTATATTTGATTCATTAGCTTGAGGTCTATCTGTATTCTAGTGCAGGTTTTGTGGTTGAAGTGCTGAGAAGAATAGGGAAACAATAAATAGTTTATTTAGGAGCTGTATCCCACTGACTTCCTGGAGTAGCCCCTTAGAGAGCATACGTTGCCAACCTAAACATAAAATAGATGTAAACATAATTAGAGCCATTAAAGTAACATTAAAAGCAAATCTGCATTTGTAATCCGATGTTGAAATAGCAAGTGTGTACTGAAATAGCAATTGACTGGACTCATGCACTTAAAGGTATACCTGATAGTAAGATAATGTAATGTAAAACAACATTTAAGAGTTTTGTGTTTTTTTCTTTTTAGAAAACAACAAAGTCAGAGGTGCTCATCAGAGAACAAACCAACCTTAATAGGTTAGTTCTATAGCCATGATAAGCTACTCTGAGAGCAACCTCTTTTAGCTCACTTGTGCCCTTCACAGGGAGAAATCTCCTGTAGTATATCAGTCTGGTCCCACTCAAAAGAGTGACCCAGCCCCGAAATACCAGGCAATTCTACCCTGAACAGGAGAAACAGCAAACCCAGACGCGTTTCAGTCTTTATGGGCCTCGTCAGTGAGGTGCAGCTGAACTCCCTATGGCACAGTGAGCAAGGGGTCCACGTCTGGAGTCCCCTATTATCCTTAGGGAGACTAAACCCTAAAGGGAATTTGCATATAGAAAACAACAAAGTCAGAGGTGCTCATCAGAGAACGAACCAACCTTAATAGGTTAGTTCTATAGCCATGATAAGCTACTCTGAGAGCAACCTCTTTTAGCTCACTTGTGCCCTTCACAGGGAGAAATCTCCTGTAGTATATCAGTCTGGTCCCACTCAAAAGAGTGACCCAGCCCCGAAATACTAGGCAATTCTACCCTGAACAGGAGAAACAGCAAACCTCAGACGCGTTTCGGCCTTTATGGGCCTCGTCAGTGAGGTGCAGCTGAACTCCCTAAGGCACAGTGAGCAAGGGGTCCACGTCTGGAGACCCCTATTACCCTTAGGGAGACTAAACCCTAAAGGTAATTTGCATATAGAAAACAACAAAGTCAGAGGTGCTCATCAGAGAACGAACCAACCTTAATAGGTTAGTTCTATAGCCATGATAAGCTACTCTGAGAGCAACCTCTTTTAGCTCACTTGTGCCCTTCACAGGGAGAAATCTCCTGTAGTATATCAGTCTGGTCCCACTCAAAAGAGTGACCCAGCCCCGAAATACCAGGCAATTCTACCCATGAACAGGAGAAACAGCAAACCCAGACGCGTTTTGGCCTTTATGGGCCTCGGCAGTGAGGTGCAGCTGAACTCCCTAAGGCACAGTGAGCAAGGGGTCCACGTCTGGAGTCCCCTATTACCCTTAGGGAGACTAAACCCTAAAGGGAATTTGCATATAGAAAACAACAAAGTCAGAGGTGCTCATCAGAGAACGAACCAACCTTAATAGGTTAGTTCTATAGCCATGATAAGCTACTCTGAGAGCAACCTCTTTTAGCTCACTTGTGCCCTTCACAGGGAGAAATCTCCTGTAGTATTTTAGTCTGGTCCCACTCAAAAGAGTGACCCAGCCCCGAAATACCAGGCAATTCTACCCTGAACAGGAGAAACAGCAAACTCCAGACGCGTTTCGGCCTTTATGGGCCTCGTCAGTGAGATGCAGCTGAACTCCCTAAGGCACAGTGAGCAAGGGGTCCACGTCTGGAGTCCCCTATCCCCTATAATTATGGGTTATTACTGGTTTAAATTTAGGATCTGTCTGTATCAAAAAAACAAAACAAAACACTTAGTGTGACAAAAACATATTTACACGTGGAATATCAATAGAAGAGCTAAGCAGTCTTTACCTGTTATTAAGACAATATATTATTAGTGTTATTGGTACAATGGAGTAGAAATATGTCTCTATATTAATTTCTTTTTTTTAATCATCAGCATGCAAGAAACTAAGGGATTTACTGAATATAAGACAAACATTGGTTCTGCAGTGTATTGTCAGTCATAGTCACTCATTCCCCTGCTAAACACCTTCAGAATAATACTCAGACAAGCTCTCAACACTTTAAAAGACCATATATACACACCAGTGGACTTAAATATGGGGAAAACAATGAAAGGAATTACAATTACTTGTAGAATAATCCCAAAAGAAAAAATATGCATTTAGAATAATTATTATTTCATGATATGTTGGAATGGTCATGCACATGCCAGTATGAAAAGCCATGCTGCAACATGCATACAACAATTAAAGAGATACTACCTGATTAAATAGCAACACAAAAACATGACACTGATTCTATTCTCACTCACAGAAGCTCTAATGTGTACCCTGGAATATATATATAATTTGCATATACATCTCGCTCATAACATTTACATTGAAAAAACAAATAGTGGCCAAATTACACCACCACATCACATAGATCAAGTTCCAGGGAACATTTTAGATTTGGGTGTCTAGTCCCTCAGTTGTGTGTGACTCTCTGTGACCCTACAGACTTCAGCACACTTACTTATGTCTCTGTCTGTGCTTTTACACAAGGCTTGCATAGAAAACATACTGGAGTGGGTTGACAGTTCCTTCTCCAGAGGACTGTAATTTTTCTGACTATGACCTGCCCACCTATAGTGGCCCTTCATGGTATAGCTCACAGCTTCATTCAGGTACACAAGTCCCTTCACCACCAGCAATTAGCAATCCACAAGTGGATCAGGGAACATACACCACACTAATGTAAATTGATGAATAGCAAAACATTATGGGTGGTCACCAAATGGGAATGAGTATACATATTGGCACATGGCCACCAGCAATAGCGTGGGACTTTCCAGGATGGGCATAGTGAAGATTATCCATGATGGAGGTGAGTTGGTTATTGCTCCACGTGCCTCTGCATAGCCTCCTGATGGGTTAGAGTAGATTAGTGTGGTGTATATTACCCTGGTCCCCTTCCGCATTACTAAGTGGTAGTGGTTGGGCCCGGTGGTGGTCTTGATTGTTCTTGGCTCCTAACGCTATCTTGATTCCGGATGTGGTCTGTAACTGCATAGGCTGCAGTGGGCACACCAATACATGGAGTCTCTGTTGGTTGATTACTGTTGTTGTGCCCAGGAATGTCAGTGGTTTGTCAGCTTCATGGATTTAATGATGCATCCATATATCCCTTGTTAATTCCATGGAGCTGACATGTCAGTGTCCTTGTTGGTCATAATGTACATGTGTAGTGTGTGTGATGTACATTTGGTGGCATGTGGGTGTATGTGATATTCACCTGACATGGAGGCTGGGTCCTGCTGTGCCACCAGGTCTGGAGCTCCAGCGGCAGGCACCTGGCTCAGAAGGTCCTTGGAGACCCTCTCCCACGCATTATAACTCATAGTCACATTCTTCTCCTCCTTGGCAATCATTCTCCTCACCTTGGCCCTGATGTCATCAAAACGGTGCTTGACGGACCTCACATCCCTTGACGTTGTGCCCACTACTGTAGCACTACTTGCACTCCCGACTGGCCGGGGATCCTTACCTCCCTGACCTATCCCTGAGGTTTGTACCTCCCCTGACCCCCCCCCCCCCCCCGGGATCAGGCCCCTCCCCCTCTGTCCCTCTTCTAAGAGTGCCTGACGCTAGGGCCACCCTGCCACCACACACCTCCTCCTCTGCACTATCCTCCTCCACTTCCACCAGCTCCTCCTCCTGCTCCCCCTCATGCTCCTCTTCAGCCACCTCATCTACTTGGCACAATCACCACATTTTCTTATACGAATAAAGCAGATCCATCAAAAAGAAATGCTCCTCCCATCAACAGACTCCCCTCCATGCATGAACACCATAACCTGGTACTTACTGGTAATTTGGCATGCTTGCCTCGGTTTGCTGTTGTGAAGACATTTAGATACAAGCAATCCTCTGAAACTGGGGGAATGTTGACATTTGTTCTAAACATCTCATTGATTCTTTCTGCTAATGCCACATTTTGTAAGCATCTGGAAAAAAGAAAATTAATGACAAACTCCTTTAATAAGAAATCCTTATTTTGACTCCTATTTTAAAAATGCAAGAACTTTACAGTTGTAGATGACTATGTAGCACCAGAGACCTCTTGAATCTGATCTATAGTAGTAATAATAACATTTTGTGCACTTGAGATTTTATGTTACATTTACCGTAAATACATCTACTATAATGTTCTGGAAATAGCAATGCCTGGACTCATGCACAATTACACAAATGTGTTGGAAGCATGAATATTTGAACTATTATTAAGAAACACAATGGAAGACCTCATAATTTCACAGAAAAAGAAGGTTGAATTCTTCCCACCCTGGGTGACAGACCATTTTCTTCCAATGGGACCTGCTCATAGCTGCATTTCAAGATAAATAGAGAAAAGACATTCACATATTTAGAGAGCTGATAAAAGTATCTAAAATCCTTGGGGTTATAACCATAGCTGAAGCCATGAAGGAGGTTGACTTTGAAAGAAAAACTAGCAATCTAGAAGAAGCAGATTGCCTCTGATACAAGACTCACAAAGGTACACAGGTTAATGAAATATGAGATTGTAATTCAGGGGGTCCTATAACTAATCTAGAAGATCCAAATTATCAATTGATAGTGCTTTACATACTTAGTTGTAACATTACCTGGTCACTTTGATTTTTAAATGATAAAGAAAATATGTTATATTAGTAGGTATCAACTTCATTAATTCCTTGGAAACTTACACTGTGGGCTGTTGTGTTGCATTTCGTATAGACCTCCATGGTTCTGTTGGTTGTGGAGGTGCAAATCTCAATGGCCCAACTAGAGGCTTCGCAAATGGAATTTCGAAAAAAAACATGTACAGTTTGTTCACAATGACTGTTTTCCCTCTGAGTTGTCCTAATTTTAATGTGAGCAAAGGATTGTCATCTCCTTTCTCTTAAAAGAATATAGATTTAGTATTTGTTATGCTAAGCAAAAAAAAACATAATTTGCTGCTGTATATGCCATGAGCAAAAAAATTATTTTAGGTCAAATCTTTATTTTACTAGACACTGCTTGTACCTAAACGATTTCATGTTTATGTTTTCCACACCTCCTACTGGTGTGGATGTTGAGGGTGTGTGTTTTGGCCCATTTATTGATTCAGATAAGTTCTCATTGTCCTGTTCTATGTGTGTTTAGTCCTTCGGTAGCTCCAGACTCTCAGTGACCATATGGATGCAGCACCCTAGGCACATCTGTCAGTTGTTCTTATCCATTTGGTTCTCATGGCAAATAAACTGTAGTGGGTTGCCAGTTCCTTCTCCAGTGGACTGTAATTTCTCTGACCTCTCTGCTATTACCTGCCCATCGTGGGTGCCCCTACATGGTATAGCTCACATCTTCATTGAGGCACACAAGGCCCTTCACCACGACAGAAGGGGGTCCTGTTCTCTAACTATCCTCTATATCTTTAAAATAAGTATTACTGTCACTGCATCTGCCATGCTCTAGCACAGCTGTTAATGTTACTTTGCTGCATACTCCACAAATGTGAAAGTTTTCCTGGTCTACTTACATTAAATTTAAATATCAGTACTCTATGCAGGAATGTGATTTCTGATTTTTAATTTTACTTTATAAAGTTTGCTTGCCTTGATTGCTCATGTCTGAGGTGATGTAACCTTAAGTGTTTTCAATTCTTGTTCAATCCTGTTAATTCTTGCATACTTCCAGTCACTACACTTTAGGATGTTCACCTAAGATATCTAAATAAATATATATATATATATATATATATATATATAAAAATAACTTCATGCTTGCAGGTGTTATTGACTAAGGGCCTAATTCAATTTTGATTTGGCCAATTGAGTAGGGCTCTTTATAAGCACAAAGCATATTTTTTTACAGACGTTTTTAGTTAGTGAACTTCTATCCAAAAGCAAGGTCTTCACGAACTAAAAACGTCTGTAAAAAAATATGTTCTGTGCTTATATAGAGCCCTATTCAATTGGCCAAATCGCAATTGAATGAGGCCCTAAGTGTATCTCATCAATAAATGCTACATAGAAGACATAAAGGTAATTATATTACATTTTAAAATGCCAAGTCATTGCAACAATTTCCCACATACTTTGTAGAGTGTTGTAATTATTGTATGTGTAGCAACAGATATTTATGTTCAAACTTGTACAATAGTAAGAGAACATTGCACTTGATATAATGCAGTTAATGAAAAGTAGCAGTCCATATCAACATGAAATAAGAAACCTTTTTTCCTTAATGTGTAACAAAATCAAATATATTAAAGACATATCCAAGTTTCCTGGATTATTAAATGTCTGCATTCTTCATATATATGTTGCACATTTCATAAAACATTTTATTAATATCTAAAAATCCCTCTAATGATTATGTTGACACCCCAGGGGTATCTACACAGGCACCTGCCCCCCCCCCCACACACACACACACACACAACAGCATGCAGCATTAGGGGGGCACTTTGAACCCATTATTAACCTGCTGTGTCTTCCTCAGCAAATACAAGAGCACTGATGACAGCCCCAAGTCACTGTTGGCATATGACCCTTCCTGCTGCTTCCAGTTTGTGCTTTGGGCTGTGCTGCTGCCATAGCACCTCCTAACATGGACCACACTACATATCCCTGGCTGCTTTGCCGCACAAACAGGCACCCCAAAGTTGTATTTATATGTTTCAGCTTATCTCTGTTTTCTCCCATTTGACCAAAACAAATTATTAATTGTATGCTTATTTAGCCTGGGAGTTAACCTGTCAGGTTATGACACAACATTTTGACAACTTCAAGGTAAGTGTTTAAATGGTTATTTGGGGGGGGAGTTAATGCAAAAATGTTTTCATACACTATTAATTGTCCTCTCTCAGATACACCCATAATCCAGGACACTTAGATATGCCTTAAAGGTTTTCACCATATTTGCTGACCTTTATGACACACTTTTTTGGAGTAAGTTGCTAAAATATTGCTTCTCTTTAGTCTGAATATGTATATCCTTCGGTTGCTTGTGAGGGACTGAAAACTGTCCATCTCTGCATTGAACCTGCAGCCAGTGGCCAGTAGGAATCAGGAATAGTTAATTCATATATATTACATTTTTACAGGTCCCCTGCAGTTGAAGAAAAGGTCACTTGTTTGTCAAGTGTGTACTATACTAACAATATTAGTAGCTATGTAAGCCATGGACATAAAAAAACATTTGTTTTGGAAAACCTGAATTTTTTAAAACTATTTTTACTAGTGCTTGAATCCAGTTTTACAGCTTTTCCTGAAAGCCAGATGACGGGTTATGTATTAGTAATGATCAGTAGCGGGAGGGGTATGAAGCAGAGAACAGGCAAAAGTCCATAGCCTTTGTTTTATAATAGAACTAGCGAATTGCCCGTCAAAAAATGACGGCAATGAAATTGTAAGGTAGCTAATGCTGTTTAGTGTGTAATAATGAAATATATAATACATTAATAAATGAATATACTTTACCTATTTTAAAGCATTGTGTGGAAGAGCTGTGAATGTGTTTTGATGTTGCTGCAGCATTAGTGGTGTGGATCTGCTGTGTAAGCGTGCTGAATGTGTGCAGTGTAACACTGTGCGTGCGCGAGGCCAAACCGTTGTCGTGTACTTCCGCATTGGCGTAAAATGGCGAGTAATGTGTGTTATACGTTTGTATCGGAATATCCGTAGGTGTTTTGTGGTGTTTTGCGAGTTTCTTGTGGTGTTTTGCGAGTTTAGAGTGCTGTAGCCTCGTTTTCGTTTTGTTCGGCGGCCATTTTTTCTCTCTCTTCGTTTTTTTTTTAGTCTCTAAACTGTTTTATTTGAAGTAAAATCGAGGTGTAAGTTGTATTTTTGAGGTGCTGGGTGCTCCCTCTTGGTGTAGGTAAGTTTTTTATGTTTGTGGTGTGTGTATGTATTGTGTTTTACATTTTGTAATGTTCGCGAGTTGCGTCCGAGTGTTGCGAGTCCGTAATGTGTGTGAACGTGTGTCGTATGTTGTTTGCGAGTGTCGTAATGTGTGTGTCGTACTGTTTGGGTTGCGACGTGAAGTTTGCGAGGGTCGCAGTTGCTGGCAAGGAGCGCCTTCGGCGCTCCATGCCAGCAACTGCGGCCCTCGCTTTGCGAGGTCCTCAGGTGCTGGCATGGAGCGCCTAAGGCGCTCCATGCCAGCAACTGAGACCCTCGGGCAGTGCCCTCGCTTTGCGAGGGCCGCAGCTCGCTACGCGAGTCGCGGCCCGCGCTTCGCGAGGGCCGCGGGCTCGCTACGCGAGCCCGCAGCGTTAGCAACAACTCGTACGCTCACAACTATATATGGGATAAGATTGAAATTGACACCACAGCCCTTTCCCTCACTCGCCCAGAAACAGACTCCTTGCATCATTCAATGCAACCACTGCTCTCCAGAAATATAAACACCAATGTAACACAAACACAACTTTCACCAATGTATCATGAATTCCTCCAGGATCCTGAATATACTCTTTGGTCTAATTAACAACTAACATGAATACTTTTTTACTACATAATCGTGCTCTATGCTTCATTGTGCAGTGCTCATTTAATTTATATTGATGGCTAATCAATCAATTGATATGTACATAATGCCCCGATTCATATTTCACACAAAATATGTGTCTAATGGATTGTGTGTGTAAGATATGGCTTATAGAGTGGCTATCTGTTACCATTATGACTTTATTAAGTGTATCTTATAAAATAAGTGTAATTATATTAATATCTTGCATATGTCATAAACTTTACACACAGGGGAGAGGTAGTGACCTCTTAACATTTGGTTTCTGTCGATACTTCCAAAAAAGGCTTCAGGATATAAACTCTATAAACAATGTCCAGGGTGTTTATGTGTAAACAAATGGACAGCTGTGTGTGTTGTATTTCCATCTTTAGCAGTTACTAGTAATAAAGCTGTTTTTATGGAATTTGGGGGAGTGAGGAAGGTTTCTGTTGGGGGTGGGAGTGTCCAAGACAATACAAGACCAGTGTTGGGTCAGTTCAGAGGAGAGAGCCTCCATGAAGCAGTGGTGCTAAACAGTTCAGAGGAAAGCAAAACAGGAAGCATTGCCCAGCTGAGCAGAGCAGAAGCCATTGTGTAAATCATGACCAGAGATAAACCTTGATGATAATGCTGACTTTTGAGGTAGTATTTAGTAACATTATAAGAAAATGTATCTTTATATAGAAATGTAGTATATAGAATAAGTATCTTTTTGTAAATATCGTTTTATCCCTATTGTCTAAAACCCATTTTGTAACTCTATATTGATTTATTTAAAGTATATATTTTTAATTATACCTTATTGGTCTGCTTATTTATTGGACTTATGACTTATGAAAATGATATATTAATTTCTTACAATGTGCAACCCTCCCTTATCAGAAACTGAGTTCAGTTGTGTATTATGTTACACCCATCTGAAGGTACAAGGTGTGTTAGATCCTTTATTTCACTGCTGAGCAATCATAGAGCATAACCAGCTCATCTTTTCTTTCCCCTTACAGCTGCATTGTGTGGAAAAAACATCTAACGGTTATGCTATGGTGAGTAGCGTATGAACTGTCTTGTCTCTTCTCGACTTTTAATGCAATGATCCTTTTTCAGAAAAGTATGCAAGCAGTTGCCTGCTATCAATGTAACTGCATGGCGCAGCATCCCATGGACTTCTTGAATCCTATTTTTAAATATATTTTGTAGGGCATATGGAAATACATTTTTAAATAGTATAAAAAATGTATTTTGCCAATTGCTACTTATACCAGTGCCCTTTTAAGCAGCTACATTTTATGATCTTAACTTCTTGGTGAATTTCTTATCAATGATTGCCGATTATCCTGATGTTTTTTATTCTCATATACCATGAACAGGGCTGTATTTAGCACCAAACTTTTGTAATAATTGCTATACTTGTGTTAACTCACATAGCTCTCAAGAGGCTGTCCAGGAAGGGAGTCTTATTACATCTGATAAAATTAATCTCTGAGTGAAGACATAACAAAATGGTCTGGATACCCTATTTCCTATTATATTTGTTCAGAACTCTCCCAGTTTCGGTGAATATAAAGGATTTGAAGGGTTTTCAGAGTAAGGTTTTTAGGTTCATTTGGCAAGAAAGACCCCCAAGAATCAGTTAAAAATACTACGTTCAAACACAAAACTAGAGGGGGGAGGGTTGTCCTGCTCAAACCTGATGAAATACTATAGGGCCGCATAACTTTCTTTCATTCCTATCATACCCTCACCCATGTGGACGTTTATTAAAATTCAGTTCATGCATCCCTTTTTGTGGGATACTCTGGTTTGGCTTAATAGTGGCCCAGAGCATGTCATTCGATTAAAACACCCAGTGATTCTGCATACAATTAAATGCTGGAAGTGGGCCATGAAACACTCCACCTTATTATCCAATCCATCACATTTGACATCAATAGTCTCCCATCCGTGGGCCCCTAAAGACCTAAGGGAATCCATAATTCCAAGGGGCTAAATGGTCTAGGCGCCTGGATAGAAGAGGGATGACCAATCACTTTTGATATAATTAAGGATAAACACTACAACTTCTGTAAATTCAGACACGTTGTGTACTCTTTAATAAAGCTCCAGGGCACTTCTAAGAAAAATTGGCTATCCCTCATCAGTCAGAAACTTCCTCTTTCTAAAGGAATAATAGGGGGTATATATGACGTCTACAACTCTCCTCTCAGCTAAGCCAAAGACAACTATGTTAGGGAGTTGGAGAAATATTTGAATCACATCTGGGAAACTGCCTGGAGAGGCATTTATAGAGGGTCCCTTAATCAAACTGCAGTAAAGGTAATGCACCAAACATATATAACACCAGAAAAGCTTCCCAAGTGAAAAACAACAGAAAGCCAATACTGCTTTAGGGGCTGTCAGGTTATGGGGTCCTTTATCTATATCTGTTGGCTTTGTCCCAAGGTCCAACAGCTTTGAAGAGCTGTTTCAAAATTAGCCACAAAGTTGCTCTGCACTCCAGTAAGGGGGGAATAAAGGGGTGGACTAAATTGTTAATATTCGTTTTGTTTGAAGATGTTTAGCTTAATTTAGGGGAACCAAATAAGTTATGCAATCAATACGAACAAGATAATGTAGTCATACAAATTCAGCTTACTTTAATGAAAATTTAACACATGAGAAAAAGACAGTAAGATATTCTTAGATAATGTCAATATTACAAATAATCACTGTTTAAGCCTCAGATAGAAAAAGGAAAAGATGGAGAGGAAGACAGATTACTATTAGATCATATGATATCACACTGGGAATATGACATCTGTTTAGCTTCTATTCTCCTATCAAAGCTAGATGGGATAAAATGGAAACTTTGGAATCGCCTTGCACCATAGAGCTCTAATATTCCCTTTTAATTTTGACAGGTTTTTTTTTGGACCACTCTCTGATCAACCTATAATAGCTGACCCGCTTCCCTCTGGTCCCTTTTTCAGGAATATTGTGTAAGCCCCGGGCACTTCACAGATCAGCAATGTTGTCTTTGTTTTTTTCATTGTCTCTTTTTTTTTGTGTATTCTTGAAGAGTCTCACTTTACCCAATTTGAAATGGTTTTGGGGTTAGAATGCTCCATGATACATATTTATAATCCTTATATAAAAAAAAGGAAAAGAAAAGAAATAGGTAAAGAGAGGAAGGCATAAAGAGGTAGAGGGGAAGAACAAAAAAAGAAGGGAAAAAAGAAAAAGTAACAGTCAGTAGAATTCGAGCCCTAGAAAAAAAAGAAAATTACAATGATTGTGAATTATTAAAACCCCCACTAATATGGAAAATTTGGGACTCGTTAAATCTTGAGGAGAGTGTATTTGTTTGACTCAAAACAAAGTATATGTCTATGTGAGTATGCTTTGTTTTTTCTGTAATAATAACATTTATTTATTATGACAATTTTATATTTGTTATGTTTTGAAAGACATTAAAATAAATGAAAAAAAAGTAAAAAAAGATATCACACTGTGTTATGTATCTCTATTCATTTGCTGCCTTAAATATCTGTGATGTTTATATACCTGACTATCTGTCTAATAAAAAATTATTGAAAAAAAATGTTATTAATATTTTGTGAGTTAAGTTACTACAGTAGTGCTCACACAATGTGTTTTTATTTGTTTATTGATTAACTCTTAAGCAGTAAAAGCAAGGCTTGTAGAATATGCAATTCACTTTCTCCACCCCTATTTTGTGCCTAGGAGAATGTAAAGGATCGGGCAATTTTTCCTTACAGGGCAGATAGTCTCCTTCCCCTTGGGCACCTGGAGAAAAGCATTTCTTTTGAAGAATGGTACATGAAAGGTCAAACATCAGTCTTCAAAGTTACAGTGATTGCCTTACTAATGCCACAGGGGTCCTAACTATCAAGCCCTGCTGCAGAGGTCCATTAAGGACCCCTATGGCATCAAATTATTAACCCCTGCCATGGAGATCCTTCAGACCACCACGGCGTCTTAAACCTCAAGGACCCCCATGGCACTTTAAGTAAAAAACACTATACAATACATAATGTAAATAAAATAAAAAAAACTTTACAACTTTACATCCCCCTTAAAAGTCCAAGGCAGAAGAGTGAGGACCAGGGTGTCAACGATCATTAGTAGATCATCCTTTGGAGTACGTATTATTATTATTATTTTATATGTGCTTTTTTATTTTAAATTATTTCAATTATTTACTAGCTTATTGTATTTTTTATTTTATGTAAGTTTAAGTTTTATTATTTTTAGTAAATTTATATTTTTTATTTTTGATAAATTAATGTATTTTTTTATTTTATGTAACTTTTTTGGTGGTTATAATTTTGTTTTTTATTTAGACTTAGAGTGCCGTGGGGGTGCTTAAGGACACCCATGGCACTTCAGGCGTTAATTTTAGGTTACCATGGGTGTCTATAAAGATACCCATGTCAGTTAGGTACCTTGAGGGTTATTAAGGACCCCACAGTAGTTAGGGTGTCAATAGTTTAAGGAGGTTAGTAAGGATGCCATGTGGGTCTGTATAGACCCTCATGTTATGTTAGGGGGTAATAGGTATACCATCAGGGTCCTTTAAAGACCACCATTGTAAGGGGTTAATTTATAGATACCGCGGAGGTCCTTCAAGGACCTCCATGGCACGGGTTAATTTAAAGATGCATGGTTTAATAATTAGATGCTACAGAGGTAATTTAATGTGAGGGTTATAATTTAGGTGTCACTGGGGTCCTTTACGGACCCCTGTGACACTGGGTTAATATTTTAGATGCCATAGGGGTCTCAATGGACCTCCAAGGTTATGTAGATGGGGGTTAGAGGTCATCAGGGAACAAGGATCGGATGTGAGCGGGAAAGGGTGTGATCTTGAGTGAGAGGAAAGGGTATCCCCAGGGATTTCCTACACCGCTTGAAAGGATGGAGGGAATTTCGGGGGATTGTCACTGATGAATGCGGAGATTCAGCAACGTAAAATATCTCAATCTCCACATTTTCATAATTTAATGCCTTGTGCTTTCCTGGCAAGGCATGGGTTTTACAAGTAATTTATGTTGCTCAAATTAACTGGGGCTCAGTATTAGCAGCTGTGTAAGCCATAGACATAAAACATTTTTTGGGGGAAATCTGAATTTTTGAGTGCAGGAATTCTTTTTGTGTTTCTATATCACATCCTGAGAGCTAGATTATGGGTGTGTGTGCTTATAGTTATAAGTGGATAGAGGTATGGGGGAGGAGGGAACAAGCATAAGTCCAGATAGTTTGTATAATGATATAGGAATCACAAAGTTGTGGAGACCAGTAGCCAAGGTCAGCAATAATCCGGTTCAGCAACTTGTAGGTTAAACAGGAACAAGCTTTTATTGAAGGGATCAGGAACCAACAATAATCTGGCAAGGTACATTTGACAGGAAGTGCCTTATATAGGCCAAGGACCAGACACCTGACCAGACACAGCTGAAGAGACTTAGGTACTGATAAAATTGCTAGCAGAGTCAAGCTTATAAGGTCTCAATGGAATTCACAAAAGGCAGGCTGGCGCAGTGGTAGGGAAGAGGTATAGCAGCCTGGGGACCAGGGTTCAAAACCCAGCAGAGTCAATTCCTCACACTTTGCTTGATAACTATTTAAGATTGAAATTGACAAAGCTCCCCTTCCCCTCGTTTGCCCAGAAGCAGAAACCTTGCATTATTTAATACAACCATAGCTCTCCATAAATGTAATTGTCTCTCTCACACACACACACACACACACAACTTCCACCAATGTATAATAGCTCCCTCTTGCATCTAATAAAAGCATCAATATCAAAACTAGCTGTATGACTTTTTACCTACTTAGTTATGCTCTTTGTCAGACTTAAAGTTCCAGAACATATAAATATTTTATCGAATAAAAATAAATTTTAAACATTACTTTGATATATAGTTTACAGTGCTGCAACAGCAAGTTTAATTTCAAACCTTTAATAAGTTTCCATTATCTTAAAAGACCGCTGTGATCAATTTTTTCTACGTGGTCTAAACATGATAGCAAAATGTTATGAGAAAGCAAATGAAAGAAATCCTAAGTTTACCTTTTGCTAATTTTTTATGCAATTATTGTTTGCTGGAAACTTTTAATTTGTTTAAATATTTTTTTTTTTGTGACTGTTGCTGCCTGGTTTTTCCTGAAACGGGTTTGTTGTTGTAAATTAACACATTCTGTGAGCACTGGCAGTTATTAGTGCCACTTTCAACCTGTGCACATACAAACTTCATGTGTATTCAACATTTTCTATGAACACAAAAAGTTGATCTACTGAAAGCAAAATGGCAGCTTCCACAGCAGCATAAATACATGGAAAAAGTAATAAGTTATTGAATTCATTTTTATTTAAATACTAAAAACATGATGCTCATTTTCTAGTGAAGTTGTTAAAAAGAGTACATTTTTAAATATGACCACAGTTTAAATCTTACTTTTAGAATGCCTAACTAATTATTCATTTTTTTTTTTAACATTGAATGTGCAGCTACAGAAAACACTCCCAAATAATGGCCCAACTAATGACTAGTTCCAAAGAATGAATATGACCTACCCTAAGTTTATACAGGTCATTTAAGGATTTCACTCCACAAACTAATCTGTTTTTATTGCTGCACACAATAAATCTCAAAGTGCAAAGCTGTGCAAGTATTTGCTTGTTCACTGTGGCAGAATGTTTCTGTAATTGCAAAGCACTACAGTGGAATTATTATTCATACAAAGGTGCTTTACAACATTGATTTTACAAAAAAAAGAATATATGCTAATAATAATTATTTTTTTTATAATAAATAACTCTTTTGAAGAAATACACTTGATAAATTGGTAAAAAAAGGAAATTAGAGCCACTAATTTATTACTGAATGTGTACAAATTAACTGTGTTGGGAGCAAATCCAATTTTCTGTTATAAAAGTGCAGGTTCACAAATATATAACAAGTAACATCTACTCACAGATAGTGGTGATATTAAAAGGCAACCGTGGAGTTGACCAGGAGTTTATGCAGTTGCATAGATAGGTCATTCATATTTTTTTTACCTAGTCTAAAATATTTAATGAGAGTCAAGCTGCAGGTACATTCCACTCTTTACTCCCAAGATCACAAATTCTATCCGGCACTTGTAAGCTTTGGGGGTATAAAATGATTTTATACAAATTTTGGGCAAGTTTGACAAAAATAAATATTTATACAAAGTTTGACTTTTAGTTATGAAAGGGGTACTGCAGAGCAGCAAAACATTCAGGCAAAAAATAAAGTAGGAACAAGGTTATCATGCAGACTTTTCATGTTGTACATTAGCTAAATGTTGACATTAGAAGCTCTCTTACCTCTGCCTCGTACCTCTGTGATGAGGCACGAGAGGTGAATAATTTGGATCAGGCCGTCCAAGGGTTTCCAAACTGTTCTCTAAAAGTACAAAAAAAATGTAATATTATAATAATAGAGTCTGATTGCAGAAACAAGTTATTTAAGTACAGTACAGAGAGAGACATGTAGCAGACACATAGAGAGTCAGCCAATAAAATTAGATATTAGCAGCTTTAGAACTGTATTATTGATTTTAATGATTGTAGGGAGGGACCAGTTCTCAGAATGACTAAATACATATCGCAGTTACTAGTTTTAAAAAGGAAAAAAATATAGGCTTCTAAATTAGTAGGAAACAGTAGAAGTTCACAAATGTAAATACTAATGTAAAACTGAAAGGTCATTACATTTAATTTAGCAGCTAAATGTTACTAAAAACTGTATTTTCTTGCAGTAAACATTAAAATAAGTTTGAAATTATTACCTGTCGATTTGATTTTCTGTTCTTCCTGCTAAGCACAGTCTGTTATCTCATTCTTATTAGTGATTATTGCCAACAATTGCTAATTACTACTTGGGTTTTGCTGCATTGAGTTCTGTCTAAAGTACATATCAGACTGAGAAGATTCTGCACCTGTAGATCCTAAGGAGTTATTATCCTAATCAGCCTAGCTAAGCAACTCTCTTATATCTGCATACTCTCTGTCATGTCAGTTTCATATGGCTTTAGACTGAAAACAATATAGACAGAGGTTATTTGATAATAATACAAGAATTTGCTTTGTTATAGACATTTTTAGTTATTGCTTGTAAAGCCTGTTTTATCCTCCAATAAGCAGTTGAGTGGATAATTTATGTGAAGTCATGTGACATAGCCAGTGAGTTATTTCATATGACCAGCCAGTCAAGTGAATGGAGCTGGATTGAGGTATCCCCTAGGAGAGACATGCAGTTGCATAATTCAGCAATAAAATGTTTCTGTGTGTAGAGCTTGGTTTATCCTGCACTCGTTTGAATGGCTAGCTGTCCTGTATATTTTGAATGTTAGTTAGCCATTCTACACCATTGTAGCAGGCCAATAATGTTTCTACTGCATGGTCTTCTGAATGTTTAAGAAACAGTCTATAAATTGTTCTTAATCTGTTGCCTATAATTTTATTTTAGATATCTGACAGAATGGTTGGTGTCACAGTCACAAGGCAGGGAAATGGTGCAGACTGGAAAGAAGGCATAGTACTCAAGAAAGTAATTATTTGAACAGGCAACAGCTTGCACTATGAAGATGAAGTGGCTTTATGTTAGGTAGAGTACCTCAAAACAAATCTTGACTTCTTGGTTGACTTCCATTTTGTAGATATTTCCAGTTCAAATAGCCATCTTGGATGAAACCGAGGGTCACCCATGCAGGTGTTGGGTACAAAGTGCACAAGGTATTGTATATACAGTTCCTACAAGTTTATATTTGTATGGGAAGTTAGATAAATCTAATGCCCAAATAAATTATTATAAAAACAAATATTGAGTACAAAATCAAATCACTGTTTCAAAATTTGTAGTAAACAAACAGAAATCAAACAGTTTGCATACAACTATATTTACAATGGGGGAAATGATAAACACTGTATTATTATACAAAATTTACATTATATTACCATATCTCTTTATAATATATCTACAATCAGATCATTATTCTGCTGGGAACTCCATAAAACTAAGTTTAACGTGGCACCAACCTATCTTGCCCCATTCTCGATGCTACCTTGTAGTGGTGAATGGGCTTGTGTACTTCAACGAAGCTGTGAGCTATAAGATGTTAGACAAATCATAATCATTGACCACTTGAGAAGGAACTGGCAACCTGTTAAATACTGCCCTTTTTATACTGGAATTCTAACCGTATTTCCTGATCACCAGTTAACATACATCTGACTGCTTAAATAAACTCCAAAACGGTATAACCTTCTAAATGAAATATTTATTATCATACAATTACAAAGTGAGAGAAGCGTCTTGAGTTACAAGGCTTTAACTAATGTCTAAGGGTATGAATGCAAAGGTGTAGTGTATACTAGCTTGCCTATTTCTCTTACCACTAATAATTCTGCCCCAGGTCAGTAAATGTTGCCTAATTATATCCATCCTAGCCACACCTTGTAGATTGTCCCAGCCAATCCGATTGTAACATTTTGTAGGATCATCGTTTGCCACTTGGGGTCAATTCCAACTCAGATGGCCTGTAGATGTCAGTATATCTCCAAGAATAGAATCTTTGACCTCTGATTGCCCCATGGCAAACGTTGGGCAAATGTTACTTCCAGCCGTGATTCAGCAGCTGATTGATGAGGTGCATTTAATGACAAAACCAGCAGGGTGCTTTGCGTGTACAGAGGTTCTCATTCTTTGATCTACATTTACCTTGTTTGTGTCAGATGCTATCAACAGCCTTTGGCTGAAACTGGTTATGTAAATGTACTTCCTTTTGGATAGAGAATGAAACCAAGTCTTATTATTTCAAAACTAACACTTGTAACACAACCAACTCCAGTTTCTTTGGCAAGATAGATGTGTCTGGTGAGCTGTGGTCTATAGGGTCATGGAAAGTCAGGCATAACTGAATGACTAAACATATAAAATCTCTCTTGCAGGTTGTCCTCTTAGACTGAATTGGTTCTGAATTGGACAATATTTATACAAAAGACATTCCAATAGGTGACAATGGAGAGATGAATTGGTACCCATGGTCATTAGACTGACATACAGCTGTACATACTGTTCCTGTCATTGTTTATAATGACATATAGACTTCATGAGACCATGTTTAAAGAATAACCAGATCTTATAAGATATAGTCTACTGCAAGAGAAAAACCCTTGACACACTGTCTCCAGTACAGTGCATATGTTAAGATGACCTTTGTCATGATCCTCCTGACCACAAGTTCTTGGAACTCATGTGAGCCGGTGGTGTGGGACTGGGCTAAGTCTGTTTATTTAATGTTATATTAAGTTGATTACCATATGTATGTTAATTACTGTATTTTATGTTATGCTGTGGTATGTTATGTTATGTTAATTACTGTATGTTACGTTGCTTCCCTATGTGTGATTGACTTGTGATGTGTGATTCTGTATGCTGCAAGTTCATTAAGTGTTAAATATTTTGGAATGTTTGGTTGTTGGTATGTAACTGTCAGAGAGAGCAGTTAGGCAGTTCGGCAATTGGGATCCGGCTGTGTGGACAAATCTGCTCATAATAAAGAGGGAGAGTCTGATCTGAATGAAGATATCTAAAGTGTGTTTATGCTTCTAATCAAAAGGGAGGTAACATAACTTGAATTATATATATATCTATATATATATATATATATTGGGATCGTTTGCCCCTTAGAAGTTATACAAGCAAGGGGAGTAAGGAGTTCTGGACAGAAGTGAGGGAGTTAAAACTTCTGGAGAACTCCTAATTAGTGCGACTGCCCTTTAAAAGCCTGGAAAGCAGACCTGGAAAGGGGTGTGTGGCCGGCTAGGCTCTGTGCAGGTTGTGGGCTGCTGACAGAAGCAAGCCCCAGAGTGGAGACTGATCCTGTGTGGAATTACAGTGGGCTTTGTGAAGCCTGATTTACTGGGGCTGCGAGTACTACAACAGTGAGAAGAGTGTGCTGATTGCAGTCACAGGACGAATTGAGCTGAAAGAGCGACTACAGACTCAAGAGGTGAAAGTACAAGGAAGCCAAGTAAGTGAAGGGATTATTGAAGATCCCCTGTAGGTAGGCCCTGTTTTGGCCTAGCAGAGGGAGGCCAGTGAGTGAAGGCCTCAGTCTGAAGCAAGCCAAAGAAGGACGCTTGTAGCTATCTGCCATATATAGGAACGCAGTACTTTCACGCAGTCTGCTGGAAGCAAAAATTGTACCAGGCTGAGAGGAGCCTGGAAGTTTACAGACAGGAGTAAAAAGGCTGTTTGGTTTGCTGACAGAGGCACTGAATGAAGGTTCCAAGACCTTTTATGCCCCAGGGAAGAGACTGAGAGATTACCGAAGGAAGGTAACACCAGTTATTGTTGTGATATCCAAGGGTCCCTGGGGTGAAGCATGCGGGAGAGACGGGCGGGCCCGATGCTTCATCCGCGGCTACAAAGATAAAGAGCGGAAAAGAGTCTCCCAAGTTAAAGGGACTATTTGTATCCTGGCCACAAGCTGTCACTATCACAAGTCTAAGGGACTATTGGTATCCTGGCCACAAGGGGGCAGTCTCCCAAGTTAAAGGGACTATTTGTATCCTGGCCACAAGGTGGCAGTCTCCCAAGTTAAAGGGACTATTTGTATCCTGGCCACAAGGTGGCACTATCACAAGTCTAAGGGACTATTGGTATCCTGGCCACAAGGTGGCAGTCTCCCAAGTTAAAGGACTGTTTGTAACCTGGCCACAAGGTGGCATTCTCCCACGTCGCAGAGACGTAGTTATTTATGTTCCGTTATTTTAAGCAGAGCTACTGCTTCCGCTGTTACTTTCTTTTTGCAAATAAACCAATTTGCTGCACTTGAAGTCGGTATCAGCCCTTTATTCAAGAAACCACCGCTATACGCGGCCATCCTGGTCACACTGGTGTTAGAAGTGGGATCGAAAAGTGTCTGTGTTGAAGAAGACAGCCCACCGTACAGCATAAATATGGAGGGGGCCCTTAAAGCTTTTATAAAAGTACAGCGGGTAATGAACAAGCAGCAGGCAGAGATGAACAGAGTGCTGGCTGCTAAGCTGGGTCAGAGCCAGGCAGAAAAGAGTGAAATGATTGCAGAGGATAGCATCCAAGCCGCAAAAGAGGAAGATAAAGGTTTTGGAGAGGTAGCTGCAAGATTTAGAGAGGCCACAGAGAAATGGCAGAGACAAATGGAAGAGGACAGGGTCCAAATGAGAGAGTTTTTAGAAGTACAGAAAGTGCAGCTGCAGCGATTGAGTTCTACGGAGAACATTGTGGGTTCAAAATCAAGCAGGATTATGAACCCTAATTGCTTTCTAAAGAAAATGACAGCTCAGGATGATGTAGAAACCTACCTCCTGAATTTTGAGAAGATTGCTACCAGGGAAGGTTGGCCTAAACAGCACTGGGCCACAGTCCTGGGTCCCTATCTGTGTGGAGAAACACAGGAAGCGTATGGGGTTTTGCCTGAAGAAATGGCAACCAATTATTGCACCCTGAAAGAGGAGATCCTTGACCGTATAGGAGTAAAGAGAGTACAGAGAGTGCACCCCTGGAATTTTTTTGGCAGACAGGCTTATCGCTACCCAAGAGACATACTTGTTGGTCCAAGTATAAGATACAGTTTCCCTGTTAAGGGAAGGCCAACCAAACCTGACCTAGTAGTAAACAAGGAGAAAGAGAGAGTGGAAAAAGCCACCAGGTGCAGTGCCATGAGTGAGACGGCAGGAGCTGCGAGTGAGTCGGCAGGAGCTGCGAGTGAGACAGCAGGAGCTGCGAGTGAAGCGGCAGGAGCTGCGAGTGAGGCCGCAGAAGGCTCCCCAGAGACCACAGAGTCGGAGAGAGTGCCCGCAGAGTCGGAGAGAGTGCCCGCAGAGTCGGAGAGAGTGCCCGCAGAGTCGGAGAGAGTGCCCGCAGAGTCGGAGAGAGTGCCTGCAGAGCCGGAGAGAGAGCCCGCAGAGCCGGAGAGAGAGCCCGCAGAGCCGGAGAGAGAGCCCGCAGAGCCGGAGAGAGAGCCCGCAGAGCCGGAGAGAGAGCCCGCAGAGCCGGCCGATCCAGCCAAAGAGGTTGCTGAGAGCCCCAAAGAGATTGCTGAGAGCCCCAAAGAGATTGCTGAGAGCCCCAAAGAGATTGCTGAGAGAACAAAAGAGATTGCTGAGAGAACAAAAGAGCCTGCTGGTGCAGATAGAAGGGCCTTAGAGAGGAGAAACAGCGTCTTTCAAGGCTCCAAAGACAAGCCCAAGTTAAAATGAGGCCAGAGTATATCCCTGAATGGCGGAGGAAGCCTGCGTTTGAGGACTACCGAGTGTCCTACAGGAATGAGAAATTGATGCCTATTTGGGAGCAGAGGAAATGTCCCCCAAAGCCTAAGCTGCACGAATCCGTGGTGTGGGAGCGGCCGCACAGTGATAAAGAGCTGAACATCTTTCAATTTCGACAGAAGCCCCGGCGAATACAACTGTTGACATTAGACAGTGGGGAAAGTGACAAAGAGGCTTCTAATGGAGACCAGCAAGAAAAGTTAGATGCTCAACGATCTATGGAAGCCTCTGTTACGGATTCATCAAAAGAGCAAGGAACAGTACCTGAGAAAGGCACTGAAGAACTAATTCATGCTGTCACTGTGACTGTGAAAGAGGGGGAGAGAGCTGTTACCAGTCTTGAAGAAAGATCTCCATCCTGGATTAGTGCGCCAGTGACAGAGCAAGCAAAGGAATTTCAGTTGTCTAAGAACAAAGATAAACTTGAAACTGAAATAATTGTTGAAGCGGTTAAATTTAGCACAGTTTCCCAATTAGAGTCACCTGCAACAACCGATGAAGCTACACCTGAGCCAGAGGAAAGTGACAGTGCCAAGAGTGTGGAAGAACAACAGAAGCCTGTAGATCATGTCCTTCAAGCAGTTGCAGAAAGTGCAAAGCTGTCTGTAGAAGCAGTTATAGAAAATCATGATGATGCACAGGTGAGAGACACCGAAGACATGGTTGAGCTGAGCATTTGCAAGCATGGGTCCAAGAGTTTAGTTGAGGAATGTTTAATAAGCACAGCTCCACAGCTCCACAGCTATTGGAGAGTACTCTTGAAAAACAGAAACTGTACAACATGTAGTAGATATTATTGAAACGAATACTGAGGTCTTTGAAATTATTTGCACAACAGAAAATGTGCCATTACTTGACGAAAAACTCCCTGAAATCATCCCTGCTGATGGTAATGAAGAAGAATTTATGTATTTGATGGAGGAGGCAGCAGAGGAAGGGGCTGCACAAAGGACTCCATTAGCAAAGGAAGTGACGGCAGAAAGCATTCATGATTTCTTCAAGTGTCGGCCAAGGCCATCTTGCGAAGGGAATGACCTGCAGCTTATTAAATCAACAAAGTATCAGCCACGCAGTTTGGAAAGTAAGATGGACATTAGTGATAAAAAAGAAATCAAACCAAGAGACTCTGCTCCAGCAGAAGAATGTAAAGGGGATGCAAATAATACTATCCAAGCATCACAGGCTTGTACGGGCGAGGTATTAGAAGGAACTAAAGTTGGAGGAAGTGAGCCAGCCAAGAGTTCTGATGAGCCACAAATGGCTTGGCACACAGTGGATTCGGAGGACCATGTGGATAAGCCAGAGTACATTCCAAAGCCTGTAAGTGAAGATGAAGATCCTACTTGTGAAATCCAGCAGGAAATCCCGGTGCCTCTACTGGATTCTCAGACTGTTGAGGAGACATCTAAATATCCTGTACCAAAACAACATAAAGCAAAGTTTTCCAAGCTGTAAAAGCTCTGTGCTCTTAGGGTGGTTCTCTCCTTAAAGCCCTGTTTGTGCCCTGATGTTGGCTCATTTGTTAAATTGGATTAACCAAAGCAAAATAAAGAACTAGAAGTTTGGAAAAAGCGTTTTCTGAAGCACTCCCTGCATAAAGCCAAGCCTGTGATTGAGAGGAAAGTTAACCTAAATATCGTCCGCAAAGAGACAACGGCAGATGGAAAGGAGGAGCTAAAGGCAGATGGGGTATCTGTCATTGTGTCTGCTGAAACAACTGATGAGATAATTCAGAAAAAGCCAGGTGAAAAGCTCCCACTTCTTAAAGCAAAGCTGCCGGAAGCAATGAAACAGCATCGTACTGAAGAGCGGCAGAAGCGCCAGGCTATGTTTAAGTTGGACAATGAAGATGGCTGTGAAGTTGAGGATGATGAGGGAAACACTGAGACTGTAGAAGATCTCCTGGGAGTTGAAGTTAATGAAGAGATTGGAAATGATGACGGGCTCGAAGAGAGTGCAACGGATATTGTTATATCTGTACCCAGACATGTGACTACAGAGTCCACCACGAGGCTGTTCGAGGACAGCTCTACAAAGTTGGGGGATTCACTCCTTCCCGATAAAGGCGACACACATGAAGGAGGCAAACAGACCAGTAAGGAAAGGAGAAGATGGATTTACAGGCGGCCACTATCGAAGCCTTCTACCTCAATGAGGACGGCACAGAGGAAGAATGGTTGGCTGGGCGAAGAGTTCTTGAGTGGTGAGCGACCCTACCGGATGTCCGGCGTCTCCGGCCATGTTGTTGAGCTGAGGGGGAGGGTGTGTGATCGTTTGCCCCTTAGAAGTTATACAAGCAAGGGGAGTAAGGAGTTCTGGACAGAAGTGAGGGAGTTAAAACTTCTGGAGAACTCCTAATTAGTGCGACTGCCCTCTAAAAGCCTGGAAAGCAGACCTGGAAAGGGGTGTGTGGCCAGCAAGGCTCTGTGCAGGTTGTGGGCTGCTGACAGAAGCAAGCCCCAGAGTGGAGACTGATCCTGTGTGGAATTACAGTGGGCTTTGTGAAGCCTGATTTACTGGGGCTGCGAGTACTACAACAGTGAGAAGAGTGTGCTGATTGCAGTTGCAGGACGAATTGAGCTGAAAGAGCACCTACAGACTCAAGAGGTGAAAGTACAAGGAAGCCAAGTAAGTGAAGGGATTATTGAAGATCCCCTGTAGTTAGGCCCTGTTTTGGCCTAGCAGAGGGAGGCCAGTGAGTGAAGGCCTCAGTCTGAAGCAAGCCAAAGAAGGACGCTTGTAGCTATCTGCCATATATAGGAACGCAGTACTTTCACGCAGTCTGCTGGAAGCAGAAATTGTACCAGGCTGAGAGGAGCCTGAAAGTTTACAGACAGGAGTAAAAAGGCTGTTTGGTTTGCTGACAGAGGCACCGAATGAAGGTTCCAAGACCTTTTATGCCCCAGGGAAGAGACTGAGAGATTACCGAAGGAAGGTAACACCAGTTATTGTTGTGATATCCAAGGGTCCCTGGGGTGAAGCATGCGGGAGAGACGGGCGGGCCCGATGCTTCATCCGCGGCTACAAAGATAAAGAGCGGAAAGGAGTCTCCCAAGTTAAAGGGACTATTTGTATCCTGACCACAAGGTGGCACTATCACAAGTCTAAGGGACTATTGGTATCCTGGCCACAAGGTGGCAGTCTCCCAAGTTAAAGGACTGTTTGTATCCTGGCCACAAGGTGGCAGTCTCCCAAGTTAAAGGGACTATTTGTATCCTGGCCACAAGGTGGCACTATCACAAGTCTAAGGGACTATTGGTATCCTGGCCACAAGGTGGCAGTCTCACAAGTTAAAGGACTGTTTGTAACCTGGCCACAAGGTGGCATTCTCCCACGTTGCAGAGGCGTAGTTATTTATGTTCCGTTATTTTAGGCAGAGCTACTGCTTCCGCTGTTACTTTCTTTTTGCAAATAAACCAATTTGCTGCACTTGAAGTCGGTATCAGCCCTTTATTCAAGAAACCACCGCTATACGCGGCCATCCTGGTCACAATATATATATATATATATATATATATATATATCAGAATCAACAGTGAAGAGAGTATTAATTTATATATATAGAATAAGATATCTGGAGGGTATATATATGTCAGAGTCCAAAGTAAATAAAATAGCCTGATCCTGAACAATTAATGCACTGTGTATATGCTCCTAATAAAAGGGGAGGAAACTGAAGTGTGTGTATATTTCTAATTGAAGGGGAGGAGACCTGTCCAGAAGATGTATGTATATGTCAGCATTCCTAAAGAAGATGTTCGATCTATACCAGTTTACCTGCGCATTTTCTGCTCCAAGTGCACAGCAGCGGATCTAATGGTCTCCTGCGCTGCTGTGCACGCGTCTGCCGGCTTTAGAACGCACAAGCACGCGGCCGCGGATTTGAGAACGCTCACGGTCCTGTTTCTGCTCTCTGACAGAAATCTGACAGGAGCAGAGCAGCAGAAAGTGAGAAGAGTTTATCCAATCAAATTAAAAACACACAAATAATTAAAATGTATTACCCAAAAGTCTTTTAAAAGACTAAACAATAATAAAACAACAATAATACTATAATAGTATTATAAAATCCACAACCCTACGTAACCAAACATGAATATATTTCAACTAACGCATTCCAATAAAAGCAATGAAGATGCTGTTATTTTTTTCCAGCAAAAAGGGTTACTGCATTCACAGCGTACTTGCCCAGAGAACCATGCCAATACACCAAAACAAACAAGTATGGAGATGTCATAAAAAAACGTGCATAATCACAATTCCAATGTGCACCAACACCTGGTTCGCAATATCGAAACTAATTTTCCAAACTGTGCTTTTGTTTATCTATTCATGGAGCAGAGAATACACCACAATAGCATACTGCGTACATGAACTCCACATGGGAAAGAACACCACAGTGGACTTGAATAATTACATGCAGGAAATATGTGCGGCATCCCTCTTAAAATGCCCAGTTTGGCGGACCACAAACCAATGTTGAAATTGATGACAGTCTATTCTCAAAAAGGAAAATCAACGCGGGGCGACTCCTCCCTGAACAGTGGGTATGCGGCGGCATATGTAGAGAAACCCGTGAGGCGTTCCTCATTGCTGTGCCGGACAAAACAGCCAATACCCTGATACTGCTTATAAAACAGTACATTAAACCTGGTACAACTAATGTATCTGATGAATGGAGGGCGTACAATCGGCTCTCACAAAAGGATTACACTCACCTCACAGTGAACCATTCTATACATTTTGTAAATCAGGAAACCGGTGCGCACACCCAAACAATCAAATTTATGTGGGGTAAGGCAAAGGCAAAAAATAGTAAACATTGGGGGGGACACAGATCAATGCTAGATTCATATCTGTGTGAGTTTATGTGGAGGCAGAGACTAGCCAAGGAACAAGACCCCTTTGATCAAATTTTAAAAGACATTGTGGATTTCTCACCACCAACAGTTTAACTTTTTTTGTTGTTAAGTTCCCAATTTATGTTCCAGAACAAATTAAAGTTTTTTGATTCACTAAAAGTATGTCTCATTCATTATTTATTGAAATAACAGCCTAATCCCATGTGTAACCATTACCCTAAACCCATGCCTAACCCTGGATCTATCCCGTTGTGTATGCACATGAAATCACCAGCACTGATGCCCTACCCGAATGCCCTACCCAAATGGCCCCCCGAGGTCCCCCATTCTGATCTCCTAACCCCCACCCCACCCAGGTCCCCCATTTTGATCTCCTACCCCCCACCCCCCAGGACCCCCTTTCTGCCCTTATCCCAGGGCCCTCATTCTGATCTCCCATCCCACCAGGTCCCCCATTCTGGCCCTCCCAGGTCCCACATTCTGATCTACTACCCCCCCCCCAGGTCCCCCATTCTGCCCCCCCCAGGTCCCCCATTCTGATCTCATATCCCCCAAGTTCCCCATTCTGATGCCCTACCGGAATGAGGGACCTGGGGTGGGTGGGTAGGAGATCATAATGGGGGACCTGGGGGCCCCCAGGTCCCTCATTCTGATCTCCTACCCCCAGGTCCCCGATTCTGGCCCCCCAGGTCTCCGATTCTGATCTCCTACCTCCCACTCCACCCGGGTCCCCCATCCTAATCTCCTACATCCCCCCCAGGTCCCCCATTCGGGTAGGAGATCAGAACCCTAAACCTAACCCTGTTCCTAACCATCAACCCTAACCCTGATCCCAACCCTAAACCCTAACTCTAAACATATACGTAATCCTAAACCTCGCCCTGATCCTAACCCTATCCCTAACCCTGGCAGTAAACCGTGACCCTAAACCTAACCGTAAACCTAACCCTAAACCTAAATGTAACCCTGATCCTGACCCTAAACCCTGACCTTAACTATAACCATAACCCTTAAATCAACATAAACCTTGACCCTAAACCCTGAGCCCAACCATAACCCTTAAACCAAAATGTAAAAAAAGTAACACACAAATAAACATAGCTTTTATTAAAACACAGATCCCATTAAAATAACATTACATATTAAATAAACACAGCTTTTATTAAAACACAGATCCCAATAAAATAACATTACATATAAAATAACATTAAATAAACACAGCTTTTATTAAACACACATCATAATAAAATAACATTACATAGAAAATAACATTAAATAAACATAGCTTTTATTAAACACACATCGTAATAAAATAACATTACATAGAAAATAACATTACATACATAGTTACATTTAAAATAATAAACATTAGCACATTTTAACCAATAGATAACGGATGTTCCCACACCAGTGTAGTACCCATTTTTAAGCACTAGATGGCGCACACGTTCTGAATAGACGGCACCGTGGACATGGTGTGTCTGGTGTCGGCGGCCGTGCGCTTGAGCTGTGCGCAGGCGAAGAGGGAAAGGACAAAGATGTTAATGAATCAGATGTTATGATGTCTGGCATATGAAACAATGATTAATGAATGTATTCACCAGTTAAACTATGTCTTCTGGGGTTTGTTAAAGTATTACAGAATGCTATCAAGTCAAGTTTAAACATTCACCTATTGAACCTGTTATGAAGTTTCTACAGCAATCAAAGTAGTTCCTGATATTTAAATACTGCATCTGAGTAAGGACATTTTAGAAACATCAGCTGTCTTGGTGAAGGGCTCAAAAGAACCTGGTGTATCTGCTGGGTAGGTTTGGCCATAATAGCCTTATCAAGCCCGACTGAAGAAAGCAGATCACCACAACCTTGCATATCTAATTGATGAAATGTACTCTTCAAAGAAATATAAAAACACATTTCCACAATGTATGTCCAATCCATCAGTATGACAGATCAATTAGGAAGCATATATAAAGTATATAGTGTCTGTGCTCCTAATGAAATCAATTTAACCAAGAAACCTATTGACATTGCTTTGTATCATATTTTAGTTTTCTTTTTTGCTATAAATCACTCCATTTATGTATTCGGCTTTGGAATGTCATTTTTTGTTATACTACCAATTGTTTGTACAATCCTAAATTTGGTCCTTAGGGATTCCATCACCACAGAGTCTCATAAGTCAACTTATAGAGAGCTTATTTGTTGCCATCTTTGAACTTCAAGAGTGTGAGGATCCAGATTCCAGTGGTTGTGTTGTTTTACTTTTCATTTGATGGTGTTGAGCTTTGTGTCTCAATACAGTACATAGCCTGTTACTTTTGGTAGCCATTTATAGGACTGTGTGCCTCTGCAGATAACCCACATTGGATTGAACTGCTATTTGTCCACCCGACGTGTTAAGAATGTTGCAGTTTGATGTCTTCTCTTTCTAGCTTATTGCTGCTACCTTTGAAATAGTGGCCACTCCCACCTCAGAACTTGTATCTGATATTATATGTTATAGAACATTCCACCAAGATCTGCATATTCTGTTGCCTTTAACACAGGACTGAATATCTGTTTTTTTTATTTTTTATTTTATTATTTTTTATTATTTTAGAAACAATTATACATACATGACAATATATAAATATAAAAACGTGTACAGCATACATTTATACAACAGACTTTCAATAAAATTCAAACATGGAGGTAGAAGTACGTGATAGGGACTCTCTATTACATTAAACATAATTATACAATATTAATGTCACAATCTGCTTCTTCAAGGGGGCTTGATATGAACCTAGTTCAAACCTACCCCAGCAGAATCATGTAGTTCCTGTTCTCTTTGGCACAAAAGATGGCTTCTGAAGATGGCAAGGCGCAAAAGATACAGGCAGAGAATACTGCATACAGGTTACAAGTGGCCCATGGGAAGACCACTCCACAAGTCAGGATACCACACACAGCAATAGTTTCACACCTTGTATATGTGAAATGTATCTCTCAATCTTTATTGAATGATCAAAACAACTTATTTATACTCTCCAATCACACACCCTTGTGTACGTTTGTGTATGTGTGATGTCAGCCCATCTGGCTTGCAACCTTGGGCTATCAAAGCTCTTGAGATCAACTTCACTAGATATCTATAGCTGGGTAGTGAAAAAAAACCTTTATGTTAAACAAGTGTTCGCTTAGGACTACCTGAAGTACATACATCTGTCTTGACCCAAGGTCTGTATGGGGGAGTGTGCAATGATCTGTAACTAACTTCTATGCAGAGCATTTTTACCAATTCCACATATGTTCTATATAACATTTTCCCTCTTATAATATATTATAACTAGGATACATAATAACCATTTACAGGCAACATATAACCACACAATAACACATAATCCCATTGCAACAATGTCATGCTCCCTTGGCCATATTCATAAATTACTGGCAATATGAGTCCTTAAACAATTAAATCATGACAATTAACTGAAGATTTAACTTTACAATATTGATCCCAGAAAAGCCATCTGTTAATAGATGAAATCTCTATAACCAGTATTTCTATGTCTTTTTCCAGTTCCCTATTCTTACTTAGTACAACCTTAATTTCATTGATAGATGGGACCGACTTTTGCTTCCCATGTTTTGCAATTTGCTATTTGGTTGTTAATACCACCTGTAGAATCAACGCTTTCTCATCAAAAATTATTTCACAAGTTGGAACAATGGTTCTATTGCAAATCTTAGGTATATATTCAAAACATAAGTCCCATAAATTCCTAATTAGGGGGCACTCTGACCAAATATGTTTGTAGGAACCTTGTTGGTTACATAGTCTCCAACATAGTCCCACGTTAGGGTCTTTCTTCATAATTGCTATTTTAGCAGGGACTAAGTACCGTCTCTTGACAACATTGAAGTAACTTTCTCTAAATGCTTGCAGCCTTATTAAATTGTGATTCGGTAAATTTAAAAGGGCTCTATTTAAGTACAGAGCATTTTTTTTTGTAGTTAGTGAACTTCTACTCAAAAACAAGGTCTTCGCTAACTAAAACTTCTGTAAAAAAATATGCTATTTGCTTAAATAGAGCCCTTTTAAATTTGCCAAATCGCAATTTAATAAGGCTGTTGATAAATAATGGTTTAATATGTAAAGTCAAACGCTTTAAACTATTTTTCGAGTGGAATTGTTAAGTGAAGTTATTTTTCGCATTTATTAAATGCATTGGTTTAAACAAATCAAAGGAATACTTGGTGAAGAATTATTTACCAGTTGGAATTTCTCATTCCAATTGTACCATGTATTGAAACCAGATTTGATTACGATAAATGGACACTTGCTTATATCAAAAGTGGATTTATCTTGCCACAACCAATAAGCGATTTGATTATCACCTGCGAATGAATTTTCTATCTGAAACCAGCTTGGTCTATCAATCTTAGAAGATGATTTAACAAAATGAGAAAGTATTACTGCAGTATAATGGTCTTTTATAGAGGGGGATGCAATCCCTCCTCTAACAAAGCCTCTGTTTACCAATGATAACTTTAACCTTGGTTTTTCCCATTATATATAAATCCATCAATAAAGGGATTTATTCAGAATAAGAGTTGGTACTTTCAAAGGAAGACATCTAAAAATATAATGTAATTTTGGCAGGATCGAAATTTTTATTGCAGAAATCTTGCCTAACCAAGACAGAGATATAGATTTCCAATTATCTAAAAGTAATTTGATCTTGTCATGCAAATAACAAAGGTTTAATTGCATTGAAGATTCCAAACTTTGTGTACATTTTATACCTAAATAGGAAATTGTATGAGTTCACATTAATTGAGACAGACACTCACTGCTTAGTTGTTCTGCTTGAGGGCTACATCTTGGTGTGCCTACTCCTGTGATTTTACATTATTTTGTTTTTTACACTGTCTGCTTAATAATTTTCTCTGTCTTTTGATTTCCTGATCTTTTGATTGTTTATGGTAACCATCTGATCTGTTTCCCCCGAATCTTGACTACCATTCTGTTTTTCCACTCTAGTTGGAATCAGATCTCCATGCCACTGGGACTTCCATGGCCTGGATTTACATATGCACCAATGGTATGGCTTTTTTCTACTACATGTGCATTTGTGAGTAATGTTGAACTCATTCACTGCCCATATTGTATATCAAGTATTTTTTACAGAATTACACCATTTAAATGCATTTTTTTCTTTAATGTAGAATTTATGTATAATAAAAAAAGAATACAGGCCTTACAATTCATTGGCTTAAGGTTATAAAAGCCTTATATTGTATTTCTTTATGTTTTACTAATGTACTTAACAGTTATCAGTAGATTTTGGATAGTACTTGCACAAACCTTCATATGTGAACTACCAAAAGAGAAATTGGAACTTTTCATGTTAAGCATTAATTTCAATTAAAAATATATATGCAAAAAGCAACAAAGCAAATATTTAGCCAATAAATATTATTTAAAAACCCAGTTGACCTCTTTAATGACCACTGCTGTATACCTTACCACTTCTCGCATTGTCTTGAGCACTACTGATACTGATAACATTTATTAGGCTGTCTTGGTAAGGCTTGAACTGTGATAACATTAGTTGTCACGTTTGAAATCTTTTGCTTGCTTTCAGTAGTGCACAGAGCAATGAGAGAGGTGGGAAGGGTATAGCATTTCATAAGAAACTGTGTCTTCAAATTATATTTTCTTGCAAAACTTTTATTTGCTGCTTTTTGAGCATGTATTTTTTATATGAAGTAATGTTGAACTAAAAAATTGATTTAGCATGAAAAGCACTGGCCTTTTAATTTATGATTACACTGTAACACAAAGACAGACAGATCTAGAATAGAAAATTATAAAGAATAATTGACAGACAAAAAGACGATATTCAAATCTCAATTTATTGGATGAAAATGCATTTTTTTTAATCAAAAGGCACACATTCTTTTCTATTTAAAGACTTAGAGCCTGATTCAATTCGAAGCCCGCATCTCACGGTATATAGTCCGTATTTCTGCGGCCCTGCTCTGGGCTCGCAGTCTGCTACAATTCCGATGCTATTCAATTGAACCAGCCCGCAAGTTACGGGGCGAAACCATAAACCATGCACTCGACCGTAGCAGTTCAGGGCGGGAATATGATCAATTAAGCAAGAAAATAACCACCAATTTCGAAACAGCCAATAGAAAATGAGACCATCATCATGATGTCAGTAAAACATGGAGGTTACATGTCAATCAATTAGGCCCTCATTCAATTGCATTTTGGCCAATTGAATAGTGCCCTAAATAAGCACATAACATATTTTTTTAAAATAAGTTTTTAGTTAGTGAAAACCTTGTTTTTGGATAGATATTTACTAACTAAAGACTTCTTTAAAAAAAATATGTTATGTGCTTATTTAGAGCCCTATTCAACTGGCCAAAATGCAATTGAATGAGGGCCATAGTGTTTAGGGTTCCGATATGCGATCGGACTTGCAAAAATGCAAAATACAAAGTAATAAATGTGAATGCCGATACTGTTCTAGTCCATGTGGGTGGCCTAATATGTATTAACTCATTGATTCCCGAGATCGGTTTAACCCCAAAATGACACATGATATAATTAATGTTTTATTGACGATTTGCGAGCTTGAGACTGTTGTGCAATTAATTCTAATGTTTATCATCACTTTCCCCATCATTGACAGTGTAGTATTGATTTTTTATTTGCATTTAGAGTGCTATGGACAGGGGTTAAAATCACTTGCAGGTCCTCTACAACACTCGTAGGATTTTCTCCCACATTTGCCATTTACAGGTGTGAAAAGATTTGCGGGCTGGAATAAATATTTGCAGATGCTTTATAACTTACTTTTAATTTGTCTTACTCTGCTAGGGGAGGGGAAGTCAGGAGAATCTTGAAACAAATTTATTGGTGACTCCCTAAATCACAGAATTTGGACAGCCAGTAAAAATGGGGGAAAGTCAGTAACATCACATGAAACTGCATCCCAAGATGTATTCAGTGATTGCCTGGATTGGTTGAAAAGCAGGCCATGTGATTATACAGAATCGATGGGGAGGAGAAAGTTGGGTATCCATGATACAGTGCAAGACAACTATAAAAATAAATTATAATGCAAATGTTTCTGCTAAGAATATTTAATGATCCTTCTATTTTATACTTTGTTTGCCAAGACTGCAAAAAAAATCCCTAACGATGTCCCTAAAAATGTAACGGTATGAAAAATAATTTAGCTAAATCTAAAGTTCTTTATGGGGACCATTTGCTTCCTGCAACTTCTGAAGTTTCTCTGGTAGAGTGATGGCCCAAAATTTTACTCTCTGCTCTTTTAGTTTCTTTGCAGATTTTTGTTTTAAGTTGACTTCCAGATATTCTTCCTCATTATTATACTCTGGCCATTTTGGCAGACCAGGTCCATTAGGATCACTGCAAAAAAAAAAAAAAATCAAGTTGAATTGTTAAATTTCACTAAGAATAGTTACTAATTAACTAAATGGTCACTGATATGGTATATAGTATTGTCATGCCCAGTGCCTGACTGGACTGTTTTAGACCATGGCCTGGGCATGAGCTGGCAAGAAGTTACCCTGTTTATTATTATGGTTATGTATTTCTTAGTGCTTATAGTTAAAATATGATTACACTATACTACTACATAGTATCTTGGTTTATGTTCTGTATAGTTTAGAATGTCAGGGTACCTATGAACATGACAACAAGTAGCAGAGTCTAGCGAGTTTGCTAGAATAATGTGCCTAGGCCTAAGATGACCAGTTCCTGCCCTGTGCAATCCAGTGGGATATTCTGCAGGCTATTGCATTGGCCAACGCCCAAGACCATAGTTTCACACACATACTTCAAGATTACAGCCATGGCAAATTCAAGGCCGGTAGTGGCAATTAGCATGGAGGCTGCACAGATGCCCCTAAACAAAGGAGTTCATCACCAGATAAGGGTACTTGAGCAATTATCTACATTACCCACTGAGAAAATTGCATCACTAGATATACGATATCTCCCAGTAAATCAGGGGCAGACTACTGCTTAGTTGGTCTCCTCTATGTACCCAAGGATGGTGCTTACTGTAATTGGCCAGTCTTGTGACTAGAAAACTGTATATTTGTTGCTAGTTCTGATTAAAGAAGAGAGTCCTGATTTTTCCACATAAACAAAGTGTGGAAATATTTATTGTGTGCATGTATCCTCTGCACGTATTCTTGGGTGTGGTCCCTATCCTGAAGCCATCTTCTGTAACAGAGGTAGTAATAACTACATGGTCTTTCTGTGGTAGGCTGGAACTAGGTTCTTGTCAAGTCCCCTTGAAGAAGCAGGTTGTGACAAGTATGATGTAGATTGGGCCCTAAATTACATTCAACTGACAAAATATCTGCAACTGCTGATAACACAGGCCAACAAAAAAATGATCTTCTTGGTGTTGTGGATTTTATGCCTGTTCCTGGGGTTATTTGGGGTGCTGATTTAGAAAATTGCATTGGACAGACTGAATCAGCTCCAGTTTTTTTATATATAGATATGGGATAGTAGAGCCAAACATGAGCATTGAGCAAGACAAGATTGGCCTCTGAGGGAATTTATGTTGGTTGGAGGACAAAATGTAATCAATGAACCTTTGGTAGCGCAAGATAGAATTATACTGCCACCACTACATATAAAGCTTGTTGTGAAACACTTTCTTGGCAACAAGAAGGCAGACAACTACACTCAATTAGTAGAGGATATGCTCTTTCATTTTAACAGGCTTGGCTGTAACATGAGTGCTAAAGTCCAGCGCTTCCCAGAGAACCTTGGTGACTTAAGAGAAGAGAAAGGTGAAAGATTTTACCAAGACATAAACACAATGTAAGCCAGAGACCAAGAATGATGGAATGCACACATGATGGCAGACTATTGTTGGATTCTTATGCAAGATTGTACTTGCAGACCCCACTCTCAGAAGTCTTACAAAAGGAGCTTCTTGTCTGTCGAATGACTGGAAAGTTTGTATCATAAACCATAAAGTGGTAGATGGCATATGTTTTGTAACTCAAAACTAGAGCAGATAGGGGGAAACTGCTGCGATTTGTGTAATCAACAGGTCCAATATACCCAGAAACAGGTCTAACATTTAAGGCACCAAAATGTGTGTTGGACCCTGTAATCCCTCTCATTTCCATTTTTAGTTTATACAAGTAATCCATATATAGAATACTTTTTTGCATTTTCCCAAAATAACTGACTAAGGGATCAATTACCTGCTAGGCTACCTTTGCCCTGGCAAAACCCCTCATATTTTTTATGGAGTACTACACTAAGGGTATTAAATGGTAGTAGCTAGCTCTAACATGCAATTGAAATCTGCCTAACATGTATATAGTAGTTTCCAGTTCTGTGAGGCAGTGCAGTGTTTTCTGTCCTGTGCTCGTTTTTCATTGTACAGGTGAGTAGGCAGGGTCTATTTTAACAAGAGAAGGAGCAAACTTGGGAACTTGAAATAATTTCTAGTGTAAGTGTAGTTAGTGTGTAGGAGATTGAATAAAAGGAGGGAATTAAAAAAAGGGGGCATTATAAGAAATAATAGAAAACAAAAATATATATTTTTGTTTGTTTTGTTTGGGTTAAGGTGTAGAAAAGCAACCGTTATACAAATGCATTGATTTGTTTTCTCACTGTATTTGTGTAACTGATAATCATGAGCAACCTCACAGAGTCCTGCCACATGAATGCACTACTGGAACAGATGATCCAGGGTCCATACCTATGTGACAGGTGTGAGCATGTTGCCTCTCTGGAAGTTCAAATTGGAGAACTAGACAGGAGAATTGCAACACTTCATGATATTGACAAACTGGAAAAGGAGTTGGTGCTCACTGAGCACAGTTTAGCTGGGCCTAGCATGGGGGGTGGAGATGGGGCTAGTGAGGATGTCCAGGGAGGTAACTGGGTTACAGTTAGAACAGTAGAAGGAGGCAGACCAGTTCTGAGTTTGCATACACCAACAGATTCGCCAGATTGAGTGAAACTGTTGGGGATGTCCATTCAGGAATGGCAATGCCAGATAGAGCTGTTCCCTCTAACAGCTGGGAGAACAGTTCTACTGGAGGAGTGGGAGGGCAGCATAAGCAGAGCAAGAGAAAGGTTTCGGTGGTAGGGGTCTCTATTATTATTAAGGTAGACAGGGTAAATTTGTCACCCATATCCCAGCAATCGAACAGTTTGCTGTCTCCCGGGTGCTCGGGATTGGCATGTTGTGGATTGGGTGGATAAATTATTGGGAGGGGCTGGAAATGAACCAGTGGTCTTGGTACATATTGATACCAATGACAAAGTAAATGGAAGATAGAGTGTCCTAAAGAATGATTTTAAAGAACTAGGGAATAAGCTTAAAGAAAGGACCTCCAAGGTAGTATTTTCTGAGATGCTTCCAGTGCCACGTGCTAGCCCAGGGAGACAGAAGGAGCTTAGGGGGGTTAATGCATGGCTAAAAAAAGTGGTGCAGAGGGTTTTGGGTTTTTAGAGCACTGGGCTGACTTCTCACTTGGGTACAATCTCTATAGCAGGGGTGGATTGCACCTTAATGATGAGGAAGCTTTTGTGCTAGGGGATAGGATGGTTGAAAGGCTGGAGGGGTTTTTAAACTTGTAGGTGGGGTGAGGGACTATATAGAAGTATTGGGATAGAAAGGATAGAGAAAGGATAAGCCTGAATTTAAGCCTATAGTCAGAGAAGATATTTATGCTGGAACTAGAGGCAACATTGAATCTTTGTGGGTTGAGTTAAAAAGTGGAGGAGCTAATTCTAAACGCATATTGGTGGGAGTATGCTATAAACCCCCAAATATAAATGAAAGTGAATAAATACAATAATTGTTGCAGATTGGAAATGCAACTAAGCAAGGGAAAGTTCTAATAATAGGAGACTTTAATTACCTTGAAATAAACTGGATAAATGAGACCAGCAGCTCAGCTAAAGGGAGCAGGTTCTTGAGTATACAATACAAGAACCTACTAGAAATTGGGCCTTCTTGGATTTAGTCATTACAAGTAATATTGATATAATATCAAATGTTAAAATAGGGGAACCCTTGGGAAACAGTAATCACAACACAGTCTCATTTGATATTGAATACAAAAAACAGAGTTGTAAGGGGCCAACAAAAACTCTAAATATTAAAAGGGCTAACTTTAATGGGCCAAGGGCAGCAATACAACATATAGACTGGGATAAAGAACTTACAGGGAAAAATACTGAAAATAAATGGCAACATTCAAATCCTTACTAAATATAAATACTCATCGGCATGTACCATGTGGAAATAAAATGAATAGGAGTAAATCACATCCCATGTTGCTTAACATTGACTTAAAGATCATCAAATTATACAAGAAGGAGGGAACAGAGGCAGCTTTATGTGACTATAAGGAAATCAATAAGGCCTGCAAAAGGGCTATTAGACTGGCTAAAAGAGAAAATGAGAAGTCAGTTGCAAGGGAAAGTAAGACTAACTCTAAAATATTTTTTAATAGGCTGTCTGATAATTAGTGACCAGGAAAAGGCAGATGAGCTAAATAGGTAATTTTCTTCGGTATACACAAGGGAGGTGTTTGGGACACCGCAACAAAATGGCGCTACACTACAATCACTAAATAATTGGGTAACGCAGGAAGAAATCCAAAAGAGATGAGAAAA